>PVJH01035672.1:0-19449 GCA_004026705.1 Nesogale talazaci
TTTTTTTTTAGAAATAATGTTAGATAACAGTCCATACTGGCCACATCTGTGATTGAAACACAGACAGCTTTGTGAAGACTCTGCATGGGACACCAGTAGAATTCCCAGACTAGATAGGGATTGGTGTAGCCTAATGTCATATACTGTAAAAAGCTTGAGGGTTTTTAGAAGACAAATATTCATTGGTCTGCAAGAGCCATAAAGAGTATAGAACAGTATGTACATTAACAGTAAATAAATGTTGAAGAAGGAAAAATCATTAGTTAATACTTGTGAGGAGAGTGTTGTTACGAATGAATTAGATCCTGTCAAATCAAGTAGGTGGAAGTGCAAACAGAGGATTAGCATATTAAAGTGTTTCCTGATGACAGTCTATTTGTACCAGGAAGAATAATAATGTGAAGATGTGGGGTGAAGAGGAAGATGGAATGTGACTTAGAGTTCTGTAATAAACTATGTCCAATTAGGAGGCAATTTGGGATGAAAATCTGTGTGTTGAGGGATCTTGATCTTCTTATGTTAAGTGGGGATAAAGACAAAATGTGATTTTGACTAAATATTTTTGAGGAAAATAGTTCTAATTACAACATACAGTATTTGATAAAACTGATCATTAGGAGTTGTAAAGCAAAACGAATGTGTTTGTTTAAGGGAATGTGTGTGTGTAAATGATCCATATGTGTATATATATATATATATATATATATATATATATATGTAATCACAGAGCTCTAGCTCTGTTCCTCATTCTTAGGACTGTATCAAAGTCTGGATGGTGAAAGACTTATTGGGAGCAGCAGAGTCAGCCCTCACAACATTGTGAAGTATTCAGTGTATTTGTCTCGTATGATGATGCATTGGTTAATTTTGTAGGATTCCTAAAGGTGAGAAGATTGTTAGTAACTTTAGTAATACTACTCATGTTATCATCTCATCTAGAAGTTTTAAGATTAGATTAAAGTGTCAGAAAATTGGAATAGGATCTTTTTAAACAATGAAATGAAGAAAACCATCCAAATCAATATTTAAGGATTTCCTACAGTTGTATATTAAGACTGTGGGCATCATATAATGGCTACCTACTTGTAAGTTCACATATAAATCTTTAATATCTGCTGATTTAGGGATTTGGGGAAGTATCTTATTTAACTTTATATCTTCACTACCTAGTCAAATGTTTAGAACATATCAAGTTGAAAGAAAATATTTTATGAATAAATTAAACCATAATCATGCAAATGCTTTTAACAAAATTATTCATTTTATGAGAAGCATAAGTGGAGTCATAGATTTTAGTGGGTATAACAAAGAGAATTCAGGAATTAATTTAGACAAGATGAATCTGAGCTATTTCATTTTACATTTGCCTCCTCATGATGATTTTGATACTTTGGAAGAGTTTTAAACTAGGTCATATACGTTCTTACTATTTGCTGATGCTTACCAGACTGTAATTTGATTAGAGCAATATAAAGTTGCTTCAAGTAGTTTATTTGTGATCTTAATGTTATTGCCAGGGATATAGGTTAAATGTATTAGCATTGTAAATGCAATCAATTGGTCTATTGATTAATATAATGGATTCACAAATTTTTCTGAAATAATAAATTGCATGAAAGGGTTGGTACTATGTAAGCTTCTAAATGTTATTTTTGCTTATAATGAGGGATACTAGCACAATAAGTTCTCTTTGTTTCTTTTATTCTTATAGAAGGTTTTTTCTGTTTGTTTGTTTTTGCTTATAGCCTATTGGATATTCTACTTCAACATCAAATGCAGGAAACAGAAAGATTTCTTCCAAGTTGTATCCCCCAAATATATGCCAAACTTAAGCCAGTCTCTACATGTGGCAAATGACAATACACTTGAAGATCAGGAGCTATAGGTTTATCAAGCCTGGAGAGTAATCAGCTGTATAGCCTGCCCCACTCTAAGTAGGGCCCACTCCCTTCTGATAAGGATAGTAGTAGACTATTTCCTTATAGGTGAGACAGGAGGTCAAGCCCACCCAAGGATGATCATGGTTAGGCTGCCATATTGAGTCTGGGGTCTACTCATCTTGGCATGTGTATACTCCTAGCTTATCCCTATCCTGTCATTGTACATTCCCTTTCTGTTATGCTTATGCATATTCTACATCCCCTTCTTGTGATATGTGGTTACCTTTGACCACACACTTGAAGTATATTTAAACCCACGTGTGGCAGTCATGTGCTTATGTTAATTTGTTAATTGAAATGTAGGGGTGGAGTCTAGTCCTTTAATCTGGAGATATCCATTGAGTAGCCAATGAGGCCTTTATGTGGGCATGGCTTTCTCCTGAGACTTCTGGGAAATATTGCGATATTTCCCTCATGATGATGGGAAACTATCTTCCCCAGTTGTTGGGAGTTAGTCTCAGAGACAATGAATCACAGAGAAGACAAGATGGCAGCGTCCAAGAAGCTGGAGGAGCCGGCAGAGAGACCACATGACTTTGCCCTGATGCACGCACCCAGAACTCTGAAAGTGGGTTTGCCACATGGAGATCTCTGCCAGTGATGAATTGCTTCTTCTGTTGATCGACCCTGAGCCCTGGAAGTGAGGAGCCATGTGGAGACCTCTGCCAGTGCCGGGATTCTGTACCCACTGACCTGGTACTTCATGAGTCAGAAGGAGACATTATAGACTGATTTCGGGCATATGGGTTAATATTTTGAACTGGACTGGGTTCAATGTCCTGTTCCTCTGTGTATAAACCTTTTCCCTCTATCTATATGCATGTCTTTGAAATTTGTTCCTCTAGTCTACCTGGACTAACACACCAGGTGAACAATAAACTTGACTTCCTCTGGTCTCCACCAGTCACCTCTCCAGCTCCCTCCAGCCAGCTCCCCCGGGCACTCCGGTGTTCTTAAGATCTCAGCTTCCTGCCCTTGCTGTGTATGGGCCTGTCTGTTGATGTCATGTCTGTCTGGGAGGTGAGCATGCTGCCAAAAAAATGAGTCTGACTACATTATTTCTATCTCTTGTAATTTACGTGACTTTACTATAATCTTTAATTATTATTGCTGTACAATTGCACCAATAGGATGTGTGATGATGTATTAGTGGCTGGTCCTCTAACAGCCAAACACAATCATCCAAAAGGATTTTTTATAAACTTTTAAATTATTTGACATGGTCTACTCGATTGAATATGGTTATTTATATTTTATTGTATCCTTTTCTTTTAGTGAGAGCCTTCTTACATCCCAATAGCTTGTCTAATCTTGGCCAAAAATAAGCTGCCAAATGCAGGAAACAGTATGTCTTGGTTAACTAATGCTATGACCAAAAGTGAGACTTTAACCACAATAAATTTATTTTCTCATAGTTTAGGAGACTAGCTATCTGGACTGATAGCACTGTCTTTAGAGAAAGGTTTTCTGCTCTGGAGAAAGGTTCTTCTATTGTCTCAGTCTCTGTTACTTGGTTCCTAAGAGATTTTCATGTGGAACGGCATCTACATGCATCCCTCCTTGCTTCCCCATGGTTTGTCGAGGTTAATAAAAACATTATCAGTAGCTAACTAGGGAACAAACAAGGAACCATTTGGGTGGCTCTGTCAGTGAATGTGTATTACAGAGTACAGGTCATCATGAACTAGCTCAAGGTATACTCTCTGAAGTCTTGTGGGTAATAATATCAGCTTGAGTTTGTTCCTTTCATATCATCACTTTCTGATCATATACTATCTTCTGGCATGGATGAACATTAGCCAATTATTTTTGGTGCATGCACTACACTTAATATTGCATAAAGAAGAATTTCAAAAATTCTTGGGAAAATGGCATAAAAAGACAATAGATTTTTCCCCATGAACTTTCTGAACCATCCCTCCATACTATAGACAAGGGGGACAAGTGAAGGAAAATCAGTTCAGTTTAATGGAACAAATTATTCTTGCATTGAGATGGTACTTGAGTGGAGGTCCAATGTTCATCGGCTACCTTAATATTAACCCTATAAATATATGCACATAAATGTATTTCCATATGGGAATTCCATACAGCTCACTTTCCCAACACTATCACTGAAGACAAAACAGGTGCATAAACAAATGTGAAGAAAGCTGCTAATACCCAGTTAATAAAAAATATAGCATCTGGAGTCTTAAAGGCTTCAAGGTAAAAAAACGTGGTCATCTAGCTCAGAAGCAACACAGCCCACATGGAAGAAGCACACAAGCTTGTGTGATCACAGGGTGTTGAAGGGATCAAGTATCAGGCATCAAAAACAAAAAATCAAATCATTGTGAATGAGGAGGAGTTCAGACTGGGGACCCAAGAAGCATCTGTAGGCAACTGAACATCCTCTTACAGAAGAGTCACAGGGAGATGAGCCAGTCAAGGTGCAATGTAGCAACAATGAAACATACAACTTTTCTCTAATTCATAAATGCTTCCCCTCTGCCTTCCCTCTCCCACCACTATCATGATCCCAGTTCTACCTTTAATCCAGCTAGAGCAGAGGATGTACACTGGTACAGAGGGGAAATGAAAACAGGGAGAATCCAGGACAGATGATCCCTTCAGGACCAGTTCTGGGAGTGGGGATACTGGGAGGGTGGAGGGAAGGTGGACTACAAAGGGGGAACAGATCACAAAGATCTACATATAACCTCCTCCCTGGAAAATGGACCACAAAAAAGTGGGTTAAGGGAGACCTCAGATAGTGTAAGATATGACATAATAATAATCTATAAATTATCAATGGTTCATGAGGCAGGGGGACTGAGGGTCATGAGGTTCATGAGGTTCATGGGGAGGGAGGAGAAAACTGAGGAGCTAATACTAAGGACTCAAAAATAAAGCAAATGTTTTGAAAATGATGACGGCAACAAATGTACAAATGTACCTGACACAATGAATGGATGTATGGACTGTGATGAGAGATGTATGAGCCCCCAATTAAGAAAAAAAATCAGGTCATTTTTCAATAGAAAAGAATTAAAATACACAGGGGCCCATGGAGGTGTCTAACATCTAGGTTCAGGTGTACCGTAGTAGAAAAAAGAAGACATTGGTCAAGGAGTTTTCAATATTTGCCCAAAGTGATCCGGTGTCAGGCATCAATGAACTAAAAATTGTATCATTATAAATAAGGGGGAGTACTGAGTGGGGACCCAAAGTCCATCAACAGGTAAGGCTACACCCCATCACAGAAAGATTGCAGGGTGGGGAGGAGGCAGTCAAGGTACAGTGTGGCAGCAATGAGGTATGCAACTTTCCTCTGGTTCTCAAATGCTTCCTGCCACCCAATATCATGATCCCAATTCTACCTTACAAATCCAGCTAGACCTGGGGATGTACACTGGAGCTGGAAACAGGGGGAATTCAAGACAGATGATCCCTTCAGGACCAGTGGTGGGTGTAGTGATACTGGAAAGATGGAGGGAGGGTAGAGTAGAAGGGGGAACCAAGGGCAGGGATCTATGTATGACCTCTCTGGAGTATGGACAGCCAGAAAGTGGGTGAAGGGACATAACAGACCAAGTATGATATGAAAAAGTGATAACAATGTGTAAATTATTAAATGTTCATGGAGGAAGGAGGGGGACTATGGGGCACTGGTACTGAGGTAAGTGGAAGGAGGATGTTTTGGGCGTGATGATGGCAACAGGTGTGTACATGTATGCATTCAATTGTTGTATGCATTGATTGTGATGGGAGTTGTATGAGGCCCCAATAAAATGATTTATTAAAAAAAGAATATTTTCATTAACACGAAAAATGAAAGTGAATGTCTGAGTCATTTGGTGAAACAAAAGGAATCCTGTGGTACTTTGGATAAGTTCTTTGGCTTCAAGCCACAAGCTCTGTGGTCCACACTCACCAACTGTTCAATGAGAGGTAGATGGCATTGTTTACTGCTGTCAAGATATACTGTTCAGAAGACTGATTGTAGTTCTGACTCATAGCAACTCCACATATAAGCGATGAAAGCCTGTGTTAGATAGGGTCATTGTAGCAGTAGACTTAGTTTGGGGTTTGGAGTAGTGGATATAAAGATATTCATATTTTATATAGCTCTATGTAGTATAATGGTTACATAAATTCAGTCCTTTTTTGTTTTGTTTTTGTATTTTTGGTTTTTTGGCATCACTGCCCTCTGGTGGTGGGAGTAGAAGGTCCAGCCTTTGCTACTGTGGAGCTGCTGCTGGAATTGAACCTCCATCCCAGTGCGCAGCAGTCCTGCGAACAACCATTATGTCACGGGGGCTCAGCCCCAAATTCAGTACTTTTAAAATTAATATGTATATTTTGGAAACAGCCTCATTTTAAAAGTTGTTGTTTTTCATGGTGGTAGTTTTTTTCTCTGTTATCTCATGTTGTAGTTTTATTTTGGGTTTTTATCCAAAATACATGGAAATTCTTCACTATGTGGCAACACTACAGTAATGAACGAGAGAGAATGTTGACTTGGAACTTTAATTTATTCAGACTATGTATTCACAACCATAATAATAGTTACTTATTTGGCATTGCTTTAATTATCTTCATAAGTTACCAATAAATCAAACTACAGTTTCACTTGTTTTTCTTAATAGGAATCACAATAACCAGTATGAATATTCATGACTATAGTTGAAACTTATAGTGCCTGAAGTTTTCATAAAATTTAAATGTTTTCAGTGGATTGATTTTGCCCCTAAGAATATACAAATTGCATGAGAAAGTTACTTGAGCCAGGCCTCAAAAATTATTAATACATACAAGATGAAAAATCCTAAACATTTTCAATTTTCAATATTACCTACCTTCCTATGTACCTACTATCAGCACTTTTCAAGAGCATTTGAACACATAGTTAATATTATTGGAAATTTAGAGGAAGGGATAATTAGGTCATTTAACTAAACAAGTATATTTTGGGCTGCACTCTACTCGGGATACACTAGTGAGCTAAACAAAGATCTCTGCCTTTCTAGAACATATATTTTAGAAGACTTTGGAAATTTTCTTCGGGTCACACAAGAGTCACGGGTAGACTACAGGAATTTCTAATTCAGCAAATGTGTATTGCTGTTGAGTCAATGACAACAGGGACCTCATGCAATAGAGTAGAACTTCCACAAAAATGTCTAGGCTGAAGAAGACCTGGTGGTGTGACACTTTGCCCATTGGGCTTATAATTAACTTCAAGGTCCACAGTTTGAACCCAACAATTGCACTGAGTGAGAAAGATGCAACTTTCTCCTCCTGTAAAGATTTACAGCCTTGAAAACTCAGATTGCTATGAGTCAAAATTCACTCAATGGCAATGAGTTTGAGTGTGCTTTTTTTTGTTGTTATTGGTGTTTACAAGCAACTTTTATATTTTTGTTCTTTTTGTGATTAGCAAGTTCTTGACCATTGCATTACCAAAATCTCTTTAATGAAGATCTAGCTAGACTATAATAAATAATGGCAAAATAAATGTTCTACTCCATTCATTTTGCAAACAAACATAAGATTATCAAAGCATCAAGACAACTTTCCATGTATTTCATACTTGAAGTCTCTTAAATTGTACACTCTATAGTATTGTCAAGTTTTAAGACAACAGAAAAAATTAGGAGCCCAGTCAAGGGTGGTTTGTTTTTTTTTTTGCAATGTCACAGATGTAATATGTTGAAATAGGCTTTCTATTTACTATTTCATATCAATTTCAATTGCCTGTTTTTAAATTGATTATAAGATTTAAGAATAGATGTTTCTGCTAACTACCAAACACTAAACTTTGTTTCAAAGATACTATTCAAAGTATTATCATTATGAATTTCATTTACTCATAATTCTATAAAGTACAAATATATTATGTTACTCTATATATGTAAGCCTGACTTCAAATAATAGTGAATAAAAACATAGCATATCAAATTCACAAGTATTTATATTATTATTTCCTATTTCCTAGTTTTGCTTTTCACAAGTCACATGAATCCTCAGCTAAAAGGAATAATAATTACCTTTAAAAATAGCTATTGTGTTAAATGTAAACCAAAAGTGATCATTTCTAATGTTGACTTTGAGGAAATATCTTTTTTCAAAATCCTGCATTTAGGTATGCATACATTCCTCCTTTTTTCAGAGCTTGCACTCTTACAAGTTTGCTGTCTTCAATTCTTTCTGTGGAGACTCTGGATGGTGCAAATATTTACTCTTTCAACCGCTAGCTCAGAAGCTGGATTCTGACACACTCATAAACAGTCCAGAAGAGGAGTGTGATCATTACAAAATTTCATGTCAACTTGAAGACTTATAAAAGTGAAGGAGCAGAGTCTGTCAATCAGCTCACAGCATGACGGTAACTCCACCACCACCTCCCCTCCTCCTCCCAACCCCCTCTCTCTCCCCAACACACGCCCATCCCTCTCTCTCTCCCTTCACCTTCCTGATGGTGAACCACTCTGGCACCTGCCAGAATCCTGGAGATTAATCCATTGTCTTTGGATCCATGAGACTTTGCACCCACCAGCCTGCAAAATTCCTGCATTCTGTATCATTGCATGTGGCTTCATGTGTCTGATGAAGCACTTATGAACTCATATCAGTCTTACAGATTTGAGTTGGAATATGCTGGGATGTTTTCTCAACATATAATTACTATGTGATATAAAGCTCTTTCTTATACACGTATGAGAGTCAATGTATTTTTTTCTCTGGACAACCCTAGCACAATGAGTGGGTTGATCTTTAAAAAGCTGTTATCTTTTCAACTGGTGTTTTTGAAAACATGTATAGCAGGTCTACTCTGCACACCTTTAGTCTTTGTCAGTAGGGTTCAACTTGAAAGCAACCTGCAGCCACATTAGCAATTATTTTTATTGCAAGTTACACAAATTTTTTAAGACTAAGGTTATATATTATTTGCTCTGTGAAAGATCCCAGAGTTCACCATGAAATTTCACGTAGTTCTCCTTTATTTTATTTCAATAAAAAGTCCCACCACTCTCTGTAAATTTCTACTCATAATATTGGTATAGGTCAGAGTAGAATTATTCAAGAGTCGACTGTCAATCATTAAGCTTCACTCTTCTCCCAAGGAGTAGGCTAGTGGGTTTAAATCCCTGACCTTTCAATTAGCAGCCCAATGGGTATTCACTAGGCCACTGAACTTGACTCAGATTGACCTTAGAAAATATAATTTTATTCCCTGTTCATAAGGAAAAGGAGATTGACTCAAGCCAAACTTGCCCCCATTCTTTGACAGTAATGGATTTAGAGGTAAGCATGTCTGGTCAACAAGATAGACATGAAAATTGGCTTGTGTTCCTGGGAAGACTTTCTTCATTTTCAAGGAGAGCCACAAGAAACCTAGCTCTCTTTCTGCCTCAGAGATTCATGTATTTTCAGACAACCTCAACAACTATTATGTCTATAAAAGGAGCTAGAATTAAGGTAAATATGTTCATAGTAACAAAACAGAAAGGTAGAAATGATCTGGGTCCTTGCTGTGAATTAGATGTTTAGATACTAATAACAAGGTTCAAGTCCACCACCCTTTAGGAAAAAGATGACGCTGTCTTGGAAACAATATTGTTTGGGTGTGGTGATAAGGTGGAATGACTCAAAGAATGAATTTGACTTCTCAGTGGTCTGGTACTAAAATATGCAAGCATGGAGAGAATTCCCTTAAGCAACATGACAGCACACTGATATCCAATCACTTTTTAAAGCTATGATGATTGCCCAGTCTATTAACTAACATGGATTTTAACATCCCAGCTCTAGAATTCTATTGAGTGCAAATTACTGTGAAATGCTACACAAAAAATTTTGGACTGTGTTTCAATAATAATAAGGTAGGGCATTTAGGATTAATTTTGGTGGATACAATTTCAAAAATATATTTTACCTATGTCATTATCATTTTCTGCTCAAAGGATAAGTAAAGTGATTTGGGGGAGTTGTGTATGAGTGTGAAATGGAGTAAAAAATTCAGGTAAGAAAACATGTGATTATATGCTGTTTTCCTATGTAAAATCTTCACTAAAATGATTTATGCTAAGTCGTTTAATAGCTAGACCCCAGCTGGAGCTAAAAGTCATCATCTGACACTGTTGGAGTCAATGTGTTCTATAGCAGCAAACGTATGAACTTCTTTAAAAGTGATTGAGTCCCAATATTGAAGCACTAATGGATACTGTTGACACTAGTTAGCATCCCCAATTACCTTACTTTGGATATGGCTTCATTTCCAATGCACATTAAATAATAGTTACTTTCAAGTGTTCTTCACAAGTTTTATGATTGAATTTGTCACTTTCAACAATTTGGCTAAGTTATTACAAAATTCTTTAACCATGTAAGAGCATTATATAAAATGTCTATACAGATAAATTATTCTAAGCAATTTATACTTATGCACTCACTTAACTTTAAGATTTTTGAGAGAGTTTAATCTAGTTGTCATAGGTTCCAAATTTAGCAGGTAATAGACGTAGACAGTCTGGTTATAGTTTCAGTCACCACATTGATTCCCTCATGGGAAAGAGAAAACACAGACAATATGAACTAGAGTGACCATTTTTAGTGATTCTTCTATTTACATTCTCTCTTTTTTACTTGTGATTGCACAAAATGATACTTGAATAGAATAAAATATCCTTTCATCCCATAAATGCATAAATCTACTTTATTGTCTGACATACATAATTGCTCAAAGAAGTACTATAATTTTGAGATTTAATATAGAAATTGCTCTTTGTGTTACATATGGGAAATTTACATTAAGAAACATTCATAGACACTCAAGAGTCACTGTTTGAAGTTGTGACTGTTTCCCAGTCCATTGGTAAACATAAGCTAAAGATTAAGCTGTTAATGTAATTAACAGTTTTTCCTTTGCAGATGCATCATTACTTTATATAACATATTTTATAATAAATAATTTCTTGACCAGATTACCTATAAAGACAATACAGCACAATATACAGTTGTCCCATAGGAACAAATTAGAAGATTCTGTTTTTTGAGAAAGAAGTTTTCAACCAAGTTTGAATGATTGAGTACCACAGCAAGCAAATTTAGAGGTTATTAGCAAAGTCATTAATTATGTAAGTGCAGAAAAAAATAATTAAAAAGTCATATGGGAAAACTGATTAATTGCTAAATATGAGAGTTAAATAATTATAATCAGTGCATTGTTGTTGCTTTTTTTCCCTTGGAGTTGCATGTTTCTATGATAAAATATTTTCTATTTATATATCTTCTTATTTAACTTGGAGCTCAGCAGTTCATATATTTTAAAATCATTAGAGGTTTCAGCAAATTTTTCTATTTTTGTTACATCATTTTAAATTCATTTTATAAATATATATTTGGCGATTTACATGTTTTAAAATTGCAGTAGATATATGGTCATGAATATCTACTAAATATGAAGAGATATTTTATTTTACATATTTTAGAAACTGATGGCAATGGGCCTATTCTATAGAACAATTCAGATAAAAGGCAAAGATAAATACTCATTAGTTATTCAAGAAACATTTCAGTGCCTCATATGAATTTAGATCAGCAGTTCTCAACCTTCCTAATACCATGACCTTTATTACAGTTCTTCAGGTGGTGGTGACCTCCGCCGCCAATCACAGAATTATTTCTGTTGCTACTTCATAACTGTCACTCCACTACTGTCATGAATCGGGATATCCCTGTGAAAGGGTCGTTCAACCCCCAAAGGGGTCACGACCCACAAGTTGAGAACTGCTGATTTAGATGAAAAACACAGAAATCAAATAAGAAGATGCATCCCTCATCCACAGGGAATCCACACTCTGTGGAACAGGGTTAGTCATTTGACTTAGACAATGTTGAGGCATACAGGAACCATTGAACTGATGTCTCACAAAATCATTGCCCGTGTGATATGATTCTGCTCAGAATATATCACTTAAAAAGAAATTATATATTAATACGATGTTCAGTATGTTTAAGATATAGTTTCAGTGTGCTTAATCAAAGGGCTTTCCATTGTCATGGACGGCATGAGCAATGATTAGAGAATACTTAATGACATTTTCGAATGCTCGGTTTATTCACTGTGAACAATCATTGCAAACATCACACATCAAACATTTGAAGTCTTAGGAGTTAAGTCCAAATAAAGTATAATGTAGCAAAGAAATGTAATGGTTATAAAGGTTATTTCATAATCATAAAGGTCATTTCAGTAAGCATTTTAAAGTTAAAAGTTCCAGTCCACAATGATCAATTCTTTCATTGGTGTATTCTCCCTAGTCACATGTTGGAGAGAGTAGGAGTTGATGTCTCCTGGATCCTAGCTTTCTGACTTGACCAACTCTGGAGTTCAGGTTTTATACACTGTGGGAAGTGAAGTTTGGAAATTGCAATGCTGTGCAGTTGCCTTGGTTACTTCTTATCAGTCTGGTACATTTGGGGGTCATATGTTGAGTCATCTCCTAGCGAGAAAGCATAATCTCTTATAGCAGAATGTCAGCATCTTGCAAGGCAGTTTTCACAAAATGGAGTTTCTGATGGGAACCAAAGAGTAGGCAAGAGAGGGGTCTGTGCAAGAGTCTCAGAGCAATAACAATTATTAATATTATCATGAAATTCAATGAAGGTGGAAGTTAGCCAGTATCCCAGTCCTGAGAACAGGTTGAAGAAATTGTCTTTTGTAGAGTTGATCTATGTTTCCCCATGTCCTTGGGAAATTATTATTTTGATGTCCTTCACATTTCTCATACTGTAATCTTTTTTCCATGAACACATTCATTTCTTTCTCATATAACTTCTTGGCAAATGGCTTTTCATGAACTTTCAGATTTCTTTCACATTCTGGCATAGCCAGATATTCTCTAATAAGTTATCCAACTCTTTTTCTGATTATTTGCAACTTACTCTGAGTTTCCACAACTTACTGTTTCCATCTACACTTAAACATTCCCCAAAGGAAAATTGTATTAACTAAGTGTTGGCAAAGGGCTTAAGGTCTTCTGGGAGTCCTTGCTGCTGCATTGATAGAATAAAGGTTACTGCTGACACTTGCAGGGAGTTTAATGACTTTTGGTGTCTATTCTAGAGTTAAACTCTGAGTGAGGCTCAGCCCTAAACAAATAGCAGCAGAATGAGATTAAGTGTGTTTTGGATTACTTTTATTTATTATTATTATTATTATTATTATTATTATTATTACTTTGGACTAGGATTCTACAGCTGTAAACCAGTCCTGGAGCTAGTTCTCAGGTGATCCCTGAGGAGTTGGGATTTTTAAGGGTCACTTCCTTCTGGCATAGGGGTGGTGTGGGAGTCTGAGCAGGCTTCGCAAAATGTCCTTCCGCATGTATCCAGGGCGGGATCCCATGGATTGGGATTACCGTATATACCCGTGTATAAGCCGAGTTTTCCTGCACAAAAAATGTGCTGAAAAACTGGGGTTCGTTCGGCTTATACACGGGCCAGTAGCCTCTCACTGCCTTGCTGCCGCGCTAAATCGCCGCCTCGCCATCTGGCTGCCTCTCAGACCCAGCCACTTCCTTATCATCGCCGTTGCTAGTGGTGGGTGTGGCAGCAAGCAGAAGAAGCTTTTGGTCAGCTGCATCTTCAGGGACTAGTACTCTTAAGGCATCATTGTTGATACCTTATTGTTTTTGTTGAACCTATTTTCCACTTACTGTACTGGTTTACTAATGTTAAATGACTTGCTGTCATTTTATTTATGTTTTTATTTAAAATAAATATTTAAATACATTACCCCACTGATGTCTCAATTTTTAGTAATTCTATTTTCATTTGTTTTGACTATTGAAATTCACCAATAGCTTTTGCATTTCCCACCCTAGGCTTATACTCAGTCAATCATTTTTTTCTGGTTTCCCAGGTAATAATTAGGTACCTCGGCTTATACTTAGTTGGCTTATGTTTGAGTATATATGGTAGTTCGAACCTAGACACCAATCTAATACACAAACGAAAAAAAAGAAAAAAACTATAGAAAGCCCTGTATTCGAATGTGTTAGGTTCACTGCAATTGATGTTGGGGAAAATTGTAAACTGCCCGGTGAGCAGCAGGGCCAAAAGACATGCAAATAGTGTACTCAGGGTGAGAAAAACACACCTCAACAAGCACATGATTAAGTACTGCAAGGAAAAGTAAGAGGCTTGCTGTCTTACAATAATTTAATCTGTTAAGAATTGCTGAACAATTTATTGTGTTAAGTTTATCAGGATAGTGTTATCCCTAGGCTGAAGTGTAGTTTGGGGGTTAGTAGGGGTGTTGTAAGTTTGTGGTCATTTTCTGATTAGTGTAGGTGCTTTGTAGAGTATGCGTATCGATTTCCCTGGGTGGTGATAAGTATTTTAGAGGTTTTATCTACCTTTTTCCATTTATCTACTAGTCTCCCCTTATTCTGTTATGCTGAAATACGTGTGATATTTATAGTAATTTCATCTTTGAGAATGTATAAGTCCTCCCAGAATGTTTTACCCTAGATATCTTGTTTGTTTAATTTAAACCATGTCATGGCCTATTTACCTGACCATAGGGCTATGCCATTTGCGCAAGAGTCAGAGACCACATGGATAACATTTTGATTTTCATTGAAACTTTGCTTTACTGTCATCCACAAAATCCTAAATTCAGCATGCTGTGCTCATGGACTCTTACCCTCTGCTGTCAGGAGTAGATTGTCCTTCACCCTGATTGCTGCCATGTTCCATAGGGTCTTGTTGGTGCCAGCTGCGCAGGAGCTGTCTGTGAACCAAGTGTTTGTGAGAACTTTTTAAAACATTGTAGCTCCTGGCTCACCAAGTCGGGAGCAGGATATCTCTGCTCAGAACAGCTGATGTACAGAGAGGACCATATGACTGATCCACTATGAGACGTGATATCCCTCACTGACGCATAGTCCTAAAGGGGCAACACTGGAGATACAATGTGGAAATTGCACCAGATCTGACCCCACCACACTGAGGCAAAGCCATAAGGGCATGCAACAGAACACACTTGGGGGGACAGAGCAAGGAAGTTTCGAGGGAACACCAAAAATAGACTTTGGGGCCAGGGCGTGGCACTCCATCAGACTCCACCAGAAAACACCCCTAAAGGTCAACAAACAGTCCTTGAACTATTTACACGATTTTCTTTTCTTTCTAGACACCCCTCTCCCATTGGTTATGTTTCTTATTGTAATCTTATTTTCTTTTGTCACCATGCTTTGCTCTGTCTAGTTTTTATGTGCATATTATTATCTACAAAGGTCCATTGATATGAGATAGGCTGGATAAACAATCTGGAGGAGAAAACAACTGGATCAGTGATTCCAAGGGAACATGGGAGAGGGGAGTTGGGGGAAAGAAAGTGGTGTTAACCAACACAGGGACAAGACAACAACAAATAATTCAAAATCAGTGTCATGGAGGGTGTACAAGGCCTGATAGAGATTGATCAAGGGCACTGTAGCCAAAAGGAATTATTGAAACCCAAATGAAGGCTTAGCATGATAGAGGGACAAGAAGAAAGTGAAGGAAGAAATGAAGGAAAAATTAGGAGGAAAATGACATCTAAATACAGATATTTTAGAAGTCTAAATACAGACATATACATATGTAAATATATTTACACATGCTGATGAGAAAATATCTCTATGTGCATATATTTATAGGTTTAATACTAAGGTAGCAGATGGATATTTGGCCTCCACTCAAGTAATCCCTCAATGCAAGAACACTTTGTTCTGTTAAATTGGCTTTCCATGATGCTCACCTTCCCAGTATGACCATGGAGGACAAATGTGTGCATAAAAAAATGTGAAGAAAGTTGATGGTGCCCATCTATCAAGAGATATACCATCGGAGGCATAAAGGCTTGAAGATAAACAAGTGACCATGTAGTTAAGAAGCAACAAAGCCCACAAGGAAGAAGCACACCAGCCTGTGTGCTCATGGCATCGAAGGGATCAGGTATCAAGCGTCAAAGAACAAAAAATTATACCACTATGATTGAGCGGGAATGCAAATTGGTGACCCAAAGCCCATGTGGGCAAATGGATATACCCTTACAGAAGGGTCAAGGGGAGAAGATGAGCCAGGCAGGGTGCAGTGATGAAACACACGACTTTTCTCTAGTTTTTAAATGCTTCCTCCCTAACCCCACCCCACTCCACTATCATGATCCCAAGTCTACCTTACAAATCTGGCTAGACCAGAAGAGGTACACTGGTACAGATAGGAGCTAGAAATAGAGAGAATCCAGGAGAGATGATCCCTTCAGAACCAGTGGTGACAGTGGTGACACTAGGAGGGTGGAGGGAAGGTAGAAGAGGGGGAACTGAATACAAAGATCACATATAACCTCCTCCTTGGGGGATGGACAACAGAAAAGTGGATGAATGGAGATGTCAGATACTGTAAGGTATGACAAAATAATAATAATTTATATATTATCAAGGGTTCATGAGGGAAGGGGGGATGGGGAGTGGGGGGAGGAGCTGATACCAAAGGCTCAGGTGGAAAGCAAATGATTTGAGATTGATGATGGCAACAAATATATAGACATTCTTGACACAATGGTTGTCTGTGTGGATTGTGATAAAAGTTGTAAGAACCTCTGATAAAATGATTTTAAAAAACATTGTACAGGGTTGAGCCCCGGTTGTATAGTGGTTCAATGCAGGACTGAGGCCCACTGGGTTGGCAGTTCAAATCCAGCAGGAGTTCTCCAGAGTAAGACTGGGCCTCTCACTCCCACCAGAGGGCAGTGATGCCCCCCTCCCAGAAAAAAAATTGTACATTCTTGGAAAAATATAAGGTCAGCAAGAAAGAGAGAGAGACTTCATGGGATGTCTTAGCATGGTGTCAGTGACAATGGGCTATGAGATAGCAAAAATATGAGGATGGCCCAGGAGAGGACAGTGTTCAGTTGGACCTAGAGTCACTGTGAGTAAGAACCAACTCAACTGTACCTAACACCATGCACAACATCATATATTTTGGAAGCCTTTTCTCATTGGTCACTAAGAATTATAATCAACTCAATGGCTGTAAGTTTTGATCATTGGTTAAAAGCAAGAGGCACTATTGTGAGTAAACTAGAGGATAGCCACTATTATTTCTTTACTGACTGTTGTGAGTAAAAGAGCAGATATCCGCACTTTTCTCACGGGCATCAGCTAGTGAGTTTTAACCACAATCCTTATGAGTAGTAGTCTAACATTTAAGAAATAGGGACAACAAACCCAAAATCCAGTTACTTCCATTGAATAAATATTGTCTCACTGCAAGGTTGTGAATGGAGTAGCCCAGAGTGCTCCTGTGAGTTTTTGAGATTGTGTTTAGGGCGGGATAAAGCCCCATGTTTCTCTACAGAGTAACTGGTGGTTTCTAACGATCAATCTTGAAGTTAGTAGCCTAATATGTAACATACAAAAACCTATATATGTATAGTAAAATATACAGGATTCCAGTCCTCCAAATCTATATAAGGTGATAATGAGTCAGAATAAACTTGTTTCTAGTGACTCTGTGTGAGTATATGGATTTTAGAGGAGAGCTGTAATTCAAAGGGTTTTCAAGGCCATATCATTTTTGCAGAGTGCCCCCTCTACTTATTCCATATAGAGAAGAGCTGGATTGCCACTATTTTAATAGTAGTGTCTCTAATTCTTAACCAATGATCAAAACTTACTGACAATGAGTGGATTATATCTAATAGTGCCACCAGGGCCCTGTAACACTGCCACTCTGGGTTCCTTTAAGGTTGTCATAAATTAGAATTGACTTCAACAAAAATGATAGCTATGTTGCATTTCAATAGTAATACCCTGCCTTTCCTAAATACTTCCTTCTCTCTTAGCCATATATATTCAACTAAAAGAAAGAAACACAGGAAAAGAATACCTACTTGAAGGAATTAGAAAATTGATAACTGAGAAGTGCTGTAAAGTTTTTAGCTTAAGATGGCCTCAGCTTGACATATCTTACAATTCTTGTTTCACATACTTGCCCATCAACAATCATTAAAATATTATTGAAAATATAACAAAAGAGACAAATGTAACTTCATAGAAAAATAAGCATCATGTTAACTTTTAATAATTTGGAATTAGAAAGCCCCTATAAAATGTTAATATTGTTGGAATACAAACTACTGTTATTGCCTAAGACACACATTAGGCTTTAAATTTATCAATATAAATATGTCAATTTCATAGGGTAGTTTAGTTTTTTTAACTCCTCATATCTTTGAACTATATATGTATGTGTAACTATCTATCATCTGTCTATCTATCTATCTATCTATCATCTATCTATCTATCTATAATCTCTCTATCATCTCTCTAATTGTCTCAACTTTTAATCTTCCACACATGGGCTATTGGTTTGTAGAATAAGAAAAGAATAGCAGTAAATTCCTGGCACTTTAAGGGCAATCTTTTCCCTATCATTCAAAGTCCAATATTACCTGGATCATGGGTAAGAGATACAGGCCTAGAAAATAGAAAGTGGCAGCGAGTGGAAGAATTTAGAGAAGTTTACAAAAGGCATAAATGTTCCATATCATATACCTGGCCAAAGAATGCTAACACAGCCCACATTTGTCCAAATACGTGATTTTGAAAAATATTGCTATTTAGGGGGGTTAAAGCATCACTGAGGGGATATTTTCAATTTTTCAGGAGAGATTGGAGTCTAGGTTTTTATTTGAAATCCTCTCATTTCTCTAAGACATTAACAAGGCATTTCTGTGAGCCAAGATTAGTTTGGGGGCCATTAATTGTAATATCTACAAAAAAATATGCTGGCAGTTAATACAGAAAAGAAGTTTGTTTTGTTTATTTTACATCTGCCATATTTCCAAATAGCATATATATGTTATATATACTACATGTATAAAATATCTGTAAAGGAGTGCATATAATATGTATAACCCCTATTGCATATTATATTTTATAAAATGTATATACTCTTTCCTGACTAGCTTTATTCTGCTACTTATCTTCCTCAGAAATTTTATTACCAAATATAGTTCCTCACATCCTCACTTTCTAAAGCAGCATAAGTACATATTCAAACCTCTCTCATCTATGCCAACAACTGGAGCAGAATTTGACCCCGTACTGGGAATGGACCCAGAAGAGGCAAGCAGCAATCCTTGACCAGACATCTGTGCTCCAATGGTCACCGCAGCACAGTTCACAATTGCAAAGAGTTGGAAGCAGTCCAAATCTCCATCAACTGATGAATGGATTAAAAAGTTGTGGTATATACATACAATGGAGTACTATGCATTGCTAAAAATAAGTGATGAACGCATGAAGCACATCACTGCATGGCAAGAACTGGAGGAAATTATGCTAAGTGAAGTTACCTGAGCACAAAAGGACATGCACAACATGAGTTCGCTGAGGTAAGCTTAATAATAATTTTAAAAATGCAAAAGGGACATCAGAAAAAAGTTGCTGTATACAAAAAATCCTGG
>PVJH01035673.1:0-19456 GCA_004026705.1 Nesogale talazaci
GGTGAAGATTGAGAATCTAGCTATAAAATTGAAAACTTGAAAATGGAAGCATAAAACAAACATCTGCACTGTTAATCATGTTATAAGATCAACCAGTCTGTGGAGTCAGGCAGCAATGGCTTCACTGAGCTGAATGTTATCTCCCTTAAATTTCTTCTGGCCCTGCAAAATTTAGAATATTCCCCCCTCTCTATTTCTGAGAGGTTTTAGTACTGCTTTCCACTACATGAGCCCATGCTAAATATTCTCAGAACTTCTAAGAGTATTGCCCAAGCCTCCTATTACTATTTTCTTAATCCAAGCTATATCACCGGAGATGCTGGGCTCTTCCCTAAAGCAATGCCTTCTTACAACCGTGATGTCACTATGTCCCCTGAATCTAATGCTTCTTCTTCACTCAGCAAATCTCTGCAACATTCCCATAGACAGCTTTTCTGAAGAACTTTGTCTAAGGGCTGTGCTGTGAGAGGAAGACAACCACATAGCACAGTGGGTGAATAAACACAGTTTGGATTGTTGGCAAAGACCTTCTGTTGTGACCCTGTTCAGAGCAGTGAGTAGTGGTAACAGACTCCATCTGGTTTCTCGGGCCCCAGGGTAGTAAAGACAGATACTTGTGTGATTTGTTAGTCCACTGAAATAATTATTGCCATGTATCTTTCATTGTCATCATTTTTGTAATGAGACACGGTAAGGTCAATAGCTGTATTTTCAATGGCTGCTTTTAAGTTTTTAAGATCTTGGTTGCTCCTTACCAAAGTAGAATATCGATCATTGTCAGATCTGCTTCTGAGAATTCACCTTAAAACGTATCTGACCGCACATGATTACTATTCGCTACTTCATTTCAGTTTTATACAGGTGTCATAAGCAAGATCAAGAACTTCCAATGTTGTTATTTATAAAAACTGACTCTCTTTCACTGCGCCTACGACAAGTTAGTGAAAGAAACCCAGAGTACATAGCTTACGTGGATTTATTTTGGAAATTTCTATGGGAACTGCTGCTTCTGGGCAGGTGATGGAGACCCTCTCTAACTGAGACACTTCAATGGACACCGAAGACTAGGAACAATCATGAGTTCACTATACTCTAATACAGAAAGAAAAAGCAAAGTCTCTGCTATCAAAATTGTCCCAATCTGTGGTCTGTACAGTCCATAGACTATTGTCATGGTTACTGATCAACATCTCAGAGATGAGACAATCAGAATGCATGGATATCTCCCAAGAAACACCCCTTTGTCCTGTGCTTAACTGGAGTCAGGAAACAGAATATGACCCATATTCACGAAGCCCACAATACCCTGTGACAATCCTCTAATCTGGTGTCGATTTGAGAAATACGAGGGTAGGGATGGAGTCTAGCCTATCAATCTGAAGCTAGCCAATGAGATCTCTGTGTGGGCATGGCCTGCTCTTCTGAAGTTTCTGGGAAATCTGGAGGTGAGAGACTCACTACTCAGTCCTTTGAAGACATACAACTGACTCCTTGTGAGACATCCCAGAGGAGAAGCCACAGGCTTACCCTTAGGGAACCAGACCTCTGAGGCTGAAAAAGCCATGTAGAGACAGATTCCTGCCAGTGCTGAGATGCTTGAGAAGCCACAGAGAGGCCTCTGCCAGTGCTGAGATGCTTCTAGCACCACTGACTACACAAGACTCTGCACCCACTGACCTGCGATTGTCCTGGTGTCATTGCATGTGCTTTGTGTTTCTGAAGAGGACTTTATAGATTGGTGTCAAACATATGGGCTAATGTCGGACTTATGACCTTGGACTGAACTAGGTAAGGATGCTTTCTTAAGGTACAGTTGCTCTTGTATACACATCTCTTTCTTATATGCATATGCCTGCTTGTGAATTTGTTTCTCTAGTCTATCTGGACTAACCCATACAATGAATTTCATTAAAGATATATCTAGATAAATCCTAAGTGCTAGGCTGCCCCTTCCCTGGGCTGGGTTGGTCAGTGGTAGTAATATGCTTTCTTTTGTTGCTGTTGTTTTTGTGTGTGTGTGAATGCTATTATTCCATGGGTCAATCATATCAAGCAGAATCACACATTGTCACCACAATCAGTTTCCAGACATTCATCTTCTACATGGAACCTTTAACATCAGTTCCCCTTCATACCCCTTTCTGGACCTCATTGGCTTCCTAAATTGTCTGTGTCTTTGGTTTGTACTGTTATGTTTGGTTTTGCTTGTAAGTATTAGGAAGGTCACCCTTTGAAGTTGTCTTATATGCTTTCCCATTTTCAGTATATGAAACACAGGACTGATGAACCTATAGAGACAGCAAGTAACATAAAATAAGGTTTTCATGGGGAGGGGGTGTATAGTCATAGACTTTCTAATGCGCTCTGCAAAACATTTACATTTCTGGTTAATGGTCAGAAAGAATTCAATGGAGGTTAAATGTAGAGATTCAAAACTGATGTTGCCTTCTACAATCCCAGTGCTCAGAATTTAATCTCTCTCATGCTCTCAGTGAGGTGGACTGACAAAGTGACTTCAGCAATGGTTTTAAAAAGTTGGGAATACAGTGAAGAACCTGGGAGGATTTCATTCTGTTGTATACAGTGTTGCTAGAAGTAGTTCAAGCCTCCACAGCACATAGTGAAAATCGGGACTTTTATATACCATATATACTCAAATATAAGATGACCAAGATATAAGCTGAGGCACCCAATTTCATCCAAAAAAGCTGAGAAAATTTATTGACTGAAGTATAAGCCTAGGGTTAAATATGCAGCAGCTACTGGTAAGTTTCCAAAAAAATTACATTAATTGAGGTATCATTAGGTTAAATGTTTTGGGCATATGGGTTAATATCGGACTTATGACTTTGGACAGGACTGGGCTCAATGTCCTGTCCCTCTTGCATATAAACCTTTTCCTCATATCAATATTTATGTCTATGAAATTTGTTCCTTTAGGCTACCCGGACTAACACAATCACCAAGATAGCTGAGAGCAGTCCAGGGTTTGGAGAGTTTGGTACGATAATATTCCAGCATGTGGTGACATGACTCTGTCTGCATAGAGCAGCTTGCGCTAGGGCTGAGACTAGATGAGCTTTGTTACTGAACGTGCTGTTCCTTACCACAAGTACACAACGCAGCTTGTATAATTTGAGGCCTAACACAGGCTGATGGCATGCCAGAATGTGATGTTATAACTTCACATAGAGCAGCCTGTGTAAGGCCTCCTAATATACATACTGCATTATAGATGCACTGTGTTACTGCATGCCCTGCAGTACTGCAAGCACTGCATTACAGCATATGTGTGGGAAGTGCTAATACAACACGTGCAGTAACACACTGTGTACACAATGCAATGTGTATATTATGAGCCCTAACACAGGCTGCTGTATGCAAGCCTAGTCAACTCTGGGTCCAGATAGAGATCAATAAGGAAATAAAATATAAGATATAGCAAACTAAGTACTACATATAAACATAGTGTATATCCAAAACCAAAGATATGCAGGTACTTGTATTCAGCAATGCTTGGGTGGAACAAGGGGGCGTGATCAAGCACAGGTAAGACTGTAAGGACTTGATCATAGCTTTTGGTTGCGGTCCTGGAGAAGAGTGAGAGAAGAGCATCCACATCTGACATTCATCTGACAAGAATGCGGTGAGCCCCAGGTACCAGCACACAGAAGCCAGCAGGTACTTGCCCTGTACAGTTGGGACAACACAGAGGCTGCTGGCGTGCAGGAGAAAAGAAGAGGAATGATATCCGCAGTTATCAGACCAGCCACAGAGTCTGAGGTGCCCACAGATGAGTGGGAGAGACTGGAGAACACTACACTACACTGGAGAACAGGTAAATGGAGCCCTCACCTGAGTCTAAGCTGAGGGGTGCTTTTTCAGCAGAAAAAGTTGTACTGAAAAAGTCGGCTTATAAACAAGTATATATGGGATGTGATACTGGTCTGCTTTCTTACTTTTCTCGCTGGATCCATTCTTAGAATCCCACGAAAATATAGCTTTCAATCAATTTATTTTGATGTAGATTAGTTTTTGTATCACATTAAGGTGAGAACCCAGACAGCTGTTTACATAAATCCAACTCCTTATTCCTTAGCCGCCAGCCATTACCCTGAGTTCTCCACATCTTCCTCTAATAGACTCTGAACAGATGCCGTGCCTGCTCTTAGATTAGACCCGCATCTACCAGCTGGACCCTACCCACCAGAGGTTATTGTGCAGCGCTCAATCACTGTGAAAGGAAGTTCTAAAGCTTGCTGGCAGTAATAAACCCCGACATCTTCAGCCTCTAGCCTGCTGATTTTAAGGTTGAAATCTGACCCTGATCCACTGCCACTGAATCTGTCTGGGACCCCAGTGAACCGGTTAGAAACCATAGAGATGAGTAGCCGTGGAGCCTGTCCTGGCTTCTGCTGGTACCAGTGCAAATAGGTTTTTCCGTTACTATATAAGAGGCTCTTACTGGACTTGCAGGAGATGGTGGCCTCCTGTCCAAGGGTGACAGGCAGGGAGAGGGGTGTCTGGGTCATCACAATATCCCCATTGGCTGCAGAAACAATGAGAAAAAGATGAAGTTAGGTGAAAACTGCATGAGACATTTTTATTATTCCTTTCTGTTCTTATATTTTGTGTATGAGTGATTTTGATTCCCTACACCATAAATACCAAGTGTTTTCACCTACTCCCTTTCACATTGTCCCATTTTTGACAGAGAAGATATTCTGGCTCCTGCACTATTTGTTCCTCACATTTACACAAAACAGAAGCAAGCCCCCTCCTGAGGAACAAAATGTGCCCACGTGACATGCAGATGGAGCACACATTGCTCCGGTGAAGCCACCAAAGTGCGCCCTCCCTGCCCCTCTCCTCTCCTCTGTGTCCTCACCAGGGATGGAGAGCAGGAACAGTCCCAGGAGCTGGGCGGAAAGCCTCATTTCTGATGCTGAGCTGGTAGGTGGTGACACAGGATGGCAGATCAGAGAGGACTCTTTATCTCAGCCTTGCCAGGGCAGGTCCTCCCAGGGGAACAATATGCAAATCCCTCAGTGGGTGTAACAGGGTGGAAAGAGCAAAAGGGGACAGGGGATGTGCACATGTCCTTAAACAAAGCAACATCAACTATGTATGTGCTTGAAGGAAAAGAGAAAAGGTGGTTGGCGATCTCCTTAATGGTCACTTCTACCTGAGAAAGATAGATTCCTGGGCAGGACCCATTGCATGTGGCCATGCCATTCTAAGAATAACTTAGACACCCTTAGAAGGTAGAGATGGGTGTCAAAGATAATTTCTGAAAGGTTATATACTACTAGTTCTCATCCCCAGCAAGGAATTCTAGAAAAACAAAGAATATTCTTCCCCACTGCGATAACCTATAGAGTATTCTAACTAAAGAGACTGAAATGAGGATATGAAGACTGCTTTAAAAAAAATACTGATGTCTGTTGTTACCAGATTAACTGTCTGAAAGTGTCAGGTTCAGGTTTTAGAATCTGTCTCTTCATGGGACTCAGTGAATCAAGCTCAAGGACAGCATTGAAATCTGTAAACTTGACAGGGAGAAGAAAGAAATAACTAAAAACTTCCTTTAACAGAAAGAGAGCTAACAGGCCAGTTGATGAAAAGAGGAAAACAGAAAATCATTTTATGCCTTAGAGAGTGAATATGAAATTCCTGGTAAGTATGAATCATTAGACTTGTTCAACTGTTATAATCTGGCCTATTATATGTATCTACATGTCTTTCTCTCTCTCTCTCTCTCTCTCTCTCTCTCTCTCTCTCTCTCCATCTTGCGATGTATTTATCATACAGAACCAGGCCCTATCAGGGGCTCTGTTTGTGTTATAAGCCATGTGTGTCCCTAGGGCAATGTGGGAGCAGCTGCAACGATGAGTCTGCCATTCAAAATGAGGATCCAAGAGAAGACAATGTTTGACACCTATTTGAATGTCTCAATGCAGCCTGTCCTTATTCATGTCATTAAACAAGTGGTCCCTGATCAGAAAGTAGTATCCAGAGACCATAGCAAGAATTAAATTTGGAGTTCTCTGAAAATATAGGTGACATGTACCAAAGGTCTTAAAGAAATAAGGGAAGAAATGAACAAACACTATTCCTGGTAATTTTTCAGATGCCAATTTAGTGTAGATATTATTGGGAAAGTCCTCCAACATGTAGGTTTGGGGATTTTGTAATGAGATTGGATGGGATAAGTAAGTGAAAATGCTGACTGTGCTAATAATTTTTTATGCCTACCATGTCACTTTTGCTCACGTCTGATTTTCCTCGAAGGAGCCCTGTTGAGGAAGTGAGTATGCACTGGGCTTTCATCAGTATGGTCCTCAGTTTGAAACCACTGGCAGCTCCAAGGGAAGAAGGACTTGGCTTTCTACTCTTATCAGCAAATACCTCCACCAAACATTAGTTCCAGAAACCCACACTGGCTGTTTGGAGTCAGCACTAACTGATGGCAGTGATAATTTCCCTAGATTCATACTCTGTACATTCCAACTTTTTATCATTTGCATCAGTTTCGGGTGCTTGATCGGCAAATAAAGATCTGGTAGGCTCCACTTTGATCATCTTTGCCTGTCTCATGTCACTATGGTGAACCCCACCCTGAGAAATCAGTTCCCCCTCAGTCACATTTGGAATGCCGCGGTTCTCCCCTTTGCCCAAGTACTGTCTCTGACAATGTTCTGCTTTCATCCATAGGCCACTTTCGGTATCTTACAATGCTTGGAAGCTATGCATAAGGTTTTCAGCTACTCCTCCTTCCAAGTGAGCAGCTGAGTCCTTCTTCTTTATCTGTTCTTTGTCTGAAAACTCCACTGACACCTGTCCCCTTTAAGTGACCCTGCTGGCTTTTCAAAGGCCAGTGACAGAGCTTCCAGACACAGCAACACACAAGCCACCACAGTAGAACACTGAAGAAAGCACAAGACCCTTAAGAAAGAGAGAAGCAACCAAAAGTCAAAGCCAATGCCAGAAGAGATGAGGAATTTGCTCTTAGTCAGAGTAGCTAAAGAAAACGGAAGAAAGGATGAAATCAAAGAACTGAATAAAAGTGTTCAAAGGGAATCTTGAGAAGACAAAACTAAATGTTATACTGAAATACACAAGGAGGTAGAATGAGAAGGCCAAAAGGAACAAACACACTTATCATATCTTACTATGAAAGAACTCAAGAAAAAAAATGCAATTCTTGGGCTGAAATCTTGAAAGATTCTTTGGAGCAAATATTGAATAATGTAGGAAACATCAAGGAAGAGTGGTTGCGTACACAACCACCGTACGGGTCGATGTTCCACAGGTCAGGAAATAGGATCTAAACAAGAACCAATGGTGCTGAAGGTAAAAGTTGAAGAGCATTGAAAACATTAAGCAAAAGCCAAGTTCAAGGAAATGATGCAGTGACAGTTGAAATGTTACGTAAACTGATGAATCACTGGAAGCTTTCGCTCCTCTGTGACAAGAAATTTGGAAGACAGCTAGTTAGCCACCTGACTGAAAGAGATCCATGTTTGTGCCCATTCCAAGGAACGGGACACATGCTCACACTAGAAAACAATATCACAATGTCACATGTCCATGCATTTTTTTTTACTGAAGTGCATGCAACAATGGTTTTAGCAGTAACTTGACAGGGATTGGCCAGAGTGACTTGGCCAGTAACTTGGCCAGAGATTCAGGCCAGATTCAGAAGAGAACATGGAACAAGGAATATCATTGCTGATGTCAGGTGGATCTTAGCTGAATGCAGAGAATAGCAGAAAAATGTTTACTTGTGTGTTCTTGACTATGCCAGAGTATTTGAATATGTGGATCGTAACAAAATAGGGATAACTGTGACAAGAATGGATGTTCCAAACACTTCATTGTATTCATGCTGAACTTACACATGGATCAAAAGGCAGCTCTGCAAACAAAACAAGGGAACACTGTATATTATAACATCCGGAAGAATTCTCGCATACTTATTCAATCTGTATACTGAGCAAATCATCAGAGAAGCTGAATTATAGGAAAAAGAATGGGGCATCAATATTGGAGGAAGATTTATTAACAACCTGTGGTAGGCAGATCACACACTCTTGTTTGCTGATAGTGGGGAGGACTTGAAGCACTTGCTGAAGAAAATCAAGGATTGCATCACTCAGTATGGATTAAAACTCAATGCAAAGATGACCAAAATCCTCACATAGAGACCTATATGTAAAACCATGATAAATGGAGAAAAGGTTGAAGTTGTCAGGAATTTTGTCTTACTTGAATCATAATCAATGCTCATGAAAGTAGCAGTCAGGCGATCAAAAGATGCGTTAGGGAGAACCGCTGCACTAAATCTCTTTAGAGTAGTGGAAAGTAAGAATGTAACTTAGAGAACTAAAGTGTGACTGACCCGAGCTACAGTGGCCTCATATGCATGTGAAAGTTTGACAGTGAATACAGAAGACTGAAGAAAATTCAATGTCTTTCCATTGTGATGCTGGAGAAGAATATTGAAAGTACCATTGACTGCTAAAAGGACATCTGTTTTGGATGAGGTACTGCCAGAGGGCTCCATAGAAGAAAGGATGGAGAGATTTGGCATATGTCAGGAGTAACTACCCCCAGCAGAAGGACATCAGACTTGGTAAAATAGAGGTACATGAAAGAGAGGAAAACCCTAAAGTAGATGCATTGACACTGTTACTGCAACAATGGGCTCAGGCATAAGAAACAATTGCAAGACTGGGCAGCGTTTCATTCTGTTGTGCATAAGGTTGCTATGGATAATAATTGGTTCAATGACATTTAATAACACTGTCAAGAATATGCCTTTCATATTCTATATTCAGTTTTCACATGCAGAGGACTCAATTGAAAATACCCTGGCTTAGGTCAGGAGCACCTTAGACCTCAAAGTAACATAACAGGTGGACAATAAATGTGTGCATACACGTACACACAAAGGTGACATCTTGCTAAATACACAAGCTATATTTTATACAAGTAATGTACATGCTATAAGGTATTGGTGAGTGATACAACTCCCTCATGGGCACTGGTGTCTTCTGCACATCATATGAATTATGTCTGTACGCATTATGTCTATAAGGGTGTGCTATATGTAAAAACATTGGTATGTATATGCTTCTTGCTCCCTTCCCTGGAATTCATCTTTCTATTATGAGATGTGTGGAAGTTCACATGGTTTGTTTTCCATTTAACAACCTGTGTGCACTTTGACTTCTGGCAGTGACTGCACTCCACTAAACGTTGCAGCATTCTGCTTACTTCCTTCACACTTTCTGGGTTTATAATTCCCAGTCATTTGTCTATACTATCTCCTCCTGTCTTCAGAGTTTTGTCCCCTGGGCAAATGCTGTTTTTGTTGTTCACCTAATAGATAAACATTTCTATTGTGTGGCTGAATGTTGAGCAATGGAGTTTGACACAGGCCTAAATTGTATCTAGGAGTCATGTTTGGGAGACTTGTATCAATCTTTATTGTACGAGCAAGTCTGCCCTTTTTTGTGATTGAGATTTGTTCAATTCTTAAAAATCATTTTATTGGGCGCTCACATAACTCTCAGCACAATCCATCCATTATATCAAAGCACATTTGTACCTTTGATTCCATCATCATTCTCAAAACATCTACCTTTCACTTAAGCCCCTGGTATTGACTCCTCCTTTCTAGACCCCTCTGGTGCTCCCCCCTCCATCATGAACCCTTGATAATTTATAGACTATTATAATTTTGTCTTGTCGAATGCGGTCTGATGTGCCCTTTTGCCCACTTCCCTGCTGTCCTATATGACGGCTTGTTTATTTTCAAGCCTTTAAGACCTCAGATGCTAAATCTGAAGTTCCAGGATGTCATTGTTTATTTGAAATAACCCTTTAATAACCCATATACCATTATTTCTGATAGCCATGCACTATTGAGTTTCTTCATCACACTTTGCTTTAGCACCCACGTTCAAAGTATCTTATTTGTCAATGAAGTCTTTATTACTTTGCTGCATGATCAGAGAAGCTGAACTATATGAAGCAGAACCCACTAGCTTCTCTCTGCAGGAGAAAAAGGCTTCCTGCTCTTGAAAAAAAATTAATGTCTTAGCAGCCCAAAGGAGCAGTTCTACTCAATCTTATAGGGTCATTATGAGTCAGAAGAGATTGAATAGCAGTGTTTTATTTTTGGTTTGACAATCAATAACACTCAAGGATAAAGTGAGCAGATTTTAAGAGGGACACCATTGACCAGGGGTAGGGGGATTATGATTAAAAATTTGGTCTATATAGAGCAAAAAATGTTCATAGAATGCAAAAATAGTATTGTAATATACTTATTTCATTTTTAAATGTCACGGGACATTGTTAAATTGTTAAAAAGTGGGAAGTCTGGTCACTTTCCCCAAGGACCAATAAGCACTGCTGACACAAGGATGGTTGCCACCACAGAGCACCACACAAAAAAAACAGACTCGCTGCCATCAAGTTAATGTCAACTCATTGAAACTCTTTTGGGAAGAATAGAACTGCCCCTGTGAGTTTCTTAGATTTTTAGCTATTTTGTAAAGAACTTTATTGATGCAAACAATACTTAAAGGCTATAAAGCACAAAGAAGTTTAAAGTTCAAAGTCATAGCAAGAGGTGGAAATTGAACACCCAAGGTTTCCAGATGGATTAAAGGAGACTGCAGCATGTTGGACCTCAGAGAGAGCATCTTCGTAGGTGAGGGGGACCCAATTCTAAGAGCTTCTCAAGATCTCTTTCCTCATTAAGGATCAAAAGAGGCACTCCATACATGGGGAGGCGTGTTATCTGATGCTCTTCAGAGAGGTCAAAATTCTCACTGTTTAGCTGATGAAGGGAAAGATTTGTTCTCCTCCTGGGCAGGCATCATCTAAAGCTTGCACAGAATTTTTTGTTTGGCAAGTCTTCCCAGTTATCCTCTTGGCAGAAAAAGTCATCTGTTTCTGTTTGGAGCATCCATTGTTCATTCTGGACTTTTCTGTGGCTCTGTTGACAGTTCCCAAGCCCTTTCTGGCATCTTTGGGTAGAACAGGCAGAACATCAAAGAATTGCCCAGCCTGTGGACCACCATCTGAGATCTCCCATCTAAGGTTTTGCAAGACCTACATCCTAGCTTCAGGCCATCCTTAGCAGCTGTATGGGTGCCAGGCTCTGCATTCTCTTTATCAGCAAAAGTCAGAGTAGCCATTCTACCAGATCACTGTCTTTTCACATCGACTTGGCTTCCCCAGCATGTCAGACACCTCGAAAGACCCACACACAGTCAAAATAACCCAAGACTCAGCCTGAGATGGTCGTGCTAGTCAGGTGCAGAAACCCACATCTTTCTCCCATGGTAGGCTTTGAACTGCTGACCTTGCAGTTAGCAATCCAACACATAATCACTACACCACTCAGACTCCTGACAGAGCACCTTTATGAAAGCACAAATAACTATTCCATAGATGATCCATTCAGGTGCCTGCTGCACAGTTTAAAAAGTTGGCCATCCATAAGAAAACTTAAAATTATAACATTATAAATGAGGGGGAGTACAGATTGGGGACCCAAAGAGACATTCCCTTACAGAAGGGTTGTGGGAAGGAGACGAATCAGTCAGGGTGGAGTGTAGCGATGAAGAAATATGCAACTTTCCTCTAGTTTTTAAATGCTTCCTCCCCCCTCACCCCCCACAGACTATCCTGATCTGAATTCTACCTTATAAATCTGACTAGACCAGAGGATATACACTGGTCCAGATAGCAACTGGAAACATGGGGAATCCAGGACAGATGATCCCTTCAGGACCAGTGGTGAGAGGGGGAGATACCAATAGTGTGGAAGGAGGGTGGAGTAGAAAGGGGAAACCAATGACAAGGATCTACATATGACCTCCTGGGGCATGGACAACAGGGAAATGGGTGAAGGGATCTAACAGACAGTGTAGTGTTTGACAAAATAATAATAGCAATTTATAAATCATCAAAGGTTCGTGGAGGTGTGGTGAGCAGGGAGGGGAAATATGAGAAGCTGATACCAGGGACTTAAGTGAAAAGAAAATGTTTTGAGAATGATGATTACAACAAGCGTACAAATGTGCTTTGCATATAATGGATGATTATATGCGTTCTGATGAGATTTGTATGAACCCCCAATAAAATGTTGGGTTTTTTAAATTCAGCCATCACTATCATCTTGATGAAGATTCTGAGAGAACTCCTTGCTTGTTTTATGCTCTTCTTATCCACAGGCTGCTCAACCTTGACAGGTTCTCTCATACTCCTTGCAGATTCCCAGGCCTCCGTGCCTGGGCTCAGAACCAGGTGTGATTTGGTCCTCTTCCCTCAGACCTCTGTGTGCTCACTTCCAGAAAGAGGACCCATCCCAGCAATCTGGTCTTTGGAAAGAAAGTAGCAACAAAGACTACAGCCTGGTTCTGAGTGGACAAGGTGGAGGCTGTTATCTCTCCACCATGGCCCTCTGCCTCACTAAGGAAGCTGCTTGCGAGGAAAGACTTTTCCAGTCCCCATGACTGCACATTGTCACATGTTCAGTTTGTGCCGAGGGTGGGGCTTGAAGACAGAAGTTGAGATTTGAAGGAGCAGTAAGTTTGTTTTTTCCATGAGACCACCTTCAGCTCTGAGATAACCCCTACAACCTTACAAAGCTGAATAAGAAGCAAAATTTCATACTGCACAACTTGCCACTGCCTCTGTTGCTGCCCCCGGTGAAGGCTCATGCTAAATCAAGCCTCTCTTGTTCTTTCTTTGATCATAAAAAGAGATATTTTTGAGCCTTCACAGATTCTAATCCACTTTTTCACATCTGGATGGAGGTGAGCGGGGGTCACAATTTGCATGCCCCTGGCCCTTTCTTTAGTGAGTCTTGATGGCTTTGTGGGTTAAGCATTGGCCTTTGAACAACAGGATGGGTGAGGGAGAAAGATGAGACTCTTACTCCTGTAAAGATTTATCGCCATTGAAGTTAAACAAGCAGCCATCTAGCCGAGAAGCAACAAGCCCATATGGAAGAAGCACACCAGGCATCAGAAGACCCCAAACGAAAAAACAGACAAACAAAACCATTGTTTTGAGAATGAGGAGGGTCAGAGTAGAGACCCAAAACCCATCTATAGACAATGGGACATCCCTTCAAAGAAGGGTCACCAGGAAGGGATGCCTGTGAGTTCTTCTGCATGGGAAACAATGGCGCTGGGGGGGGGGGTGGGGAATGTATAATCCCTAGTAGTGTAGTGATTAAACATTCAGCTGCTAACCACGAGGTCAGTGGTTCCAATCACTTGTGACAGAAAGACATGGCAGTCAGTTTCTATAAAAATTTACAGCCCTGAAAAGCTTACAGGATGTTCTATCTTGGCCAAAAGGACTCTGTAAATCAGAACCAACTTGACAGAAATGGGTTTGGGTTTGTTTGTTGGTTGGTTTATTTTTATTGGTGATGCTAGTCATTGATTTGAATATATATACATGTATAATGCTAGTTCCAATACTTCCCATACTCATATTAAGAGTAAACATCCGCAACTATGGAGAGAAAAATGAGGTATTGAGAATGAATTGGAAGTCAACAGGCATGCACACAGTGCAGAGGCCAAGGTCTGTCTTGGCAGTGACTGCCAGATCCCCAGAGGAGAGGCTGGGTATTTGAACTCTGGACTCCTGTGTGTGCTGGTCTCTTGAGACCAGATGCTAGAGAACAGCTGCAGTTAGGTCCGAAGCACATCAGGCTGCGCCGCAGTGAGCAGGGGTTTTTGTCCAGCGCAGCTGCACCGTGTTTGGCCACCCATGGTCATGCATGCAGTAATACACGCCTGAGTCTCCCGGTTCCACTGCACTGATGCTGAAGGTGTAGTCAGCTTCGCTTCCACTGCCGCTGTACCGGGCAGGTACCCCAGGGAACAAGTTGGACGTTTGCGAAATAAGGGGCTCCAATCTCTGTCCCAGTTTTATTCGGATCCAAGACATTTCTCTTTTGACACTGGCACTGGCCTGACAGGAAATGGTCATCCTCTCTCCAGAGGGCACAGACAGGGCAGCTGGTGTCTGGGTTAAGGTGATATCACCACTCACTGCCAGAGAGCAACAGAAAAGGGACATTTGTTGATTAGGCAAAGATGGGGGTGCATCAAGTGGAGCCCCTTCCCTCCAGAAAGCATGCCTTCAGGTGGGGGAGTCACAGTTCCTGTCTTACCTGCTCCCCACAGAGCCAGGCCCCAGAGGAGCTGTGTCAGAGCTGCTGGCAGAGCCATGCTGAGAGGAGTGTTCAGAGCAGGATCTGCTCCCTGCCAGTGGGAGGGCTCAGACCTTTGTAGAGACTGGGGTCGTGGAAGGCGGGGACATTCAAAAAGGCACGGGGAAGTCAAGCCCCAGCAGACCTCTAGGACTCTAGAGATTCCTGACCTGAGAGTGGGGTCTGCGCCCTTGTGAAGAGAGCAGAAAACCCAGAGAGGAACGTTTTCTCTTTGGTGACAGTGGAAGCTGTGAGGGACGGGAAGATCGAGGGAAAGACAAGGATCAGATCAATCACTGGTGTTTCTCCCTCACCCTCACAGCCTGCACTGCTGTAGACCTGACCAACAGACAGGAAGTGGGGGTGCCTGACACTTAGAAGACGGGGTTACATTGTGGGGCCAGTAGAACTAACATCCACCTGCAGTAAGAGAGCGAGTCAGAGAGATCAGGACTCTAAATATCATCCAAGGCCATGTGGGGCACATTGCCCTCAGAATGTTTCCCTGGTCTCAAATGTCTGTGTCCACTGGGGCCACGGGGCGGAAGGTCAATCACATTTAGGTCTGGTTAGAAGGAAAGGAAGTCTATGTTGAATAAAGAATTTCTAGAGGCCCAGGTGGAGTCAAACGTTACAAGCTCTGACCCACCTAGTGGCTGCAAAGGCAAAAAGCTCCTGCAAAGTTCACAACCAAGACAATCCCTCAGAGCAGTCCTATTCCATCCATCCCACGGGACGGCTGTGAGTCAAAATGACCTAGATGCATTAATTATGACAGCACCCCTATGCGTGCACCAACACAAGATCTGGGTAGGATGGTGCTGTTGGGTGGCAGGCTGTCATGTCGGTTCTGACTGAGAGCGACTGTGCACAACAGAAAGAGATGCTGCCCGGCCCTGCACCCTCCTCACAAGGGTGACTATGCTTGAGCTCATTGTGGCGGCCACAGCGGCCACCCACCTCCCGAAGGTCTTCTTCTTCTTCCCTGCCTTACAAACATGATGTCCTTCTCCAAGCAACGTGTCCAAAGTATGTCAGACAAGATGTAGTCAGCCTCGCTTCTAAGGAGCATTCTGGATGTACTTCTTCTAAGAAATCGTGATGATGCTAACCTATTATTACAAGGGGGCCCAACAGGTTAGAATGGGGACGGGGCTCTCGACTCCCATAAAGAGTTACAGGTATGGAGCCCCACAGGGAGGTCCTACCTTGTTCTAGAGGGTTGACATCCACTCAAATGGTCACATAAGGACACAAACGACCTTAGACTTCAGTTGAGAGTGCTCCTGGTACTCCTGGTACACCATATTAGGTGATATGATTAGGCTATCAATTTTCTTGCCCATTCAGCCTTCTCATGCTTCTGGTTCTGTTCAGTTTCAGCCCTAGACATACTGGTCCCATTTCACAAAGGGTTGCTGACAGGCCTGTCTGGATTTTATGACTCAGCTGTTTCAATGGATCTCAAATTAGGATGGTCAAGTCGTTCCTCTCCACCAGGATGTAGGAGCAGACCAAAAGCCGTTTCGTCAACTCAAGAACAGTGAGTTTGGTTTTGTTTGAACACTCTGTTAATTTTTCAAGTATTTGTAAGATAAAGGTTTGTGTCAGTTTATTGTGGACTTTGTGTGCCATCTAATGGTTCTTTTGTAACATAGCAACTTAGAGGGTTTTTAGATTCTAGAATCCAGTGATTCTGAAAGTTCTCACTAGTATTTCGGAAGTGACTACCTTTACACCCATTATGCTAGGACTCTCTAGAGAAACAAAACCAGGAGACTTATGATTTTATATGTATTTATATAGAGAGAGATATACAACATAATAAATAAATAGCTAGTTACTCTATCAAGCAGTACAAATGGCTCAGTGCAACTCACTTCCATGAAACAGCTAATACCCTTGCAGTCCTTAAAGTCTTGAGGGTTGCCACGTGCAAGTCGAGAAAGCAGACACCTGAGTTCTCTGTAGAGCAATTGAGGCTATCTGGCCACAGGCAGCAAACAGCAAAGCATATCACCTATAATCAATCAGATGACAGGGTTCAACAGTCCCCAGCTCAAGCAATGTACGCTCCCGTAGCATTGCGAAGCAGGTCTTGAAGGAACCTCAAACTACAGTGACACAGTTCATGTGTCGGGTGTTCCACAGGCAGTGTCGCTCACAAGCTGAGGCAGAGGACCAGCTAAGGCTGTCACGCACTGGTCCGATCATCAAAGTGTAAGAGACGAAAAAGTGGAGGCTGGCTAAGTCACTTATATCTCTGCCCTTCAATTAATCCCACATGTGTTCATTGGCCAGGTTGGCACACTAAATCTGCCTATCACACCCAACATTAGGCTAGACTCTGTGCTGTTGTTGCTGCTGCCGCAGCTGCTATGATTAAATGTTGGATGTTGTAGCATTGAGTCAGCTCCAAGTCAGAGCAACCCCTGTGGTCAGTAGAACAAAACACTTCTCTGTCCTGTGCCATCCTCATCACTTTTATGTCTGAGCTCATTGTTACAGCCACTGCACGATTCTGCAGGAAGTGCAAATGCTCTGTGCAGTTCATACACCAGAACCTAGTTGAAGACAAAAGATTAACAGGTGGTCAGGAATTCAGAAAATGGTTTGATCTCAAGAGAGCTAAGTTTCTGAAACCCAAAGATGTGGTTTGGGGAAAGACATGGTGACTTAATGTGACCTGCAGGAAAAGGATGAAGAAGGGTATAGGAGCAGAGAACGATGCAGCATTTACATCAGACAGACGGCCACGTTGCTCTCACTGCAAGAGCTCCAGTAGAACTCACTCAGAACCATAGCCGCTGACCAGTAAGGAAAGCATCTTGTCCACTCAGCCTTCTGGATCAACAGCAATTGAAGTTATGCTCTGAGCTATAACTCCATTGGCTGCGCCCTGACAAATAGAATTTCCCACAATTATATTGGAAATTCAAATCAGTGATCTGAAATGGGAGTGGTAACAGGGAAGATTAACAACGCTTCTAAATAACTAAAGGGATGAACGTTCAACGTGCCATTTAATTCACCAGTCCAATCCCAGATGAAGAATACAGATATTGCAGGGGGTGGGGTGGGGTGTGCACATAAAAAAGCTCCCCTGGGCAAAATTTTCATCGTACGCATTTTTTCCCTACTGGGTGAGCTTTGAGCAACTTGCTCCGAGTTCACCCAGTGGTGTCATCTGGGAATGTTCTCTCTCGTCATAGTGAATTCTTTCAAAAAAGCCTTAAATCTCATTTTTTGTTGCTAGTGTTGTTGTTGTTATGACCAATTTAATAGAATACCATGTGGCTGTGAAATTCTGTTTCCTGCTCAGAAAAAATACCACATCAACTTTTGTGATGTTGAACACAGCTTACCAGGACAGCACTATGAGAAAAACTCAAGTGTACGAGTGGTTTTCTCACTTCAAAAATGATTAAATATTGATATATGACAAGTCTCATTCCAGATACCTGTTACCTTCCTGAATGGACAAAAATATTGCCTCATAGAGTATTTGGAGTTTCTTGCACCAGGCCGTACTGTTAATCAAGTTTTCTATTTAGAGGGTCTGAAAAGATAGCATAACAGCATGCAGCAAAAAAGGAAGATGGGAGCTTCATGGCAGATGGGGGCTGGTTTTGCCACCACAACAATGCACCAGTTTGGGATAAAAAAAAAAAAACAGCATGTCTTTCTTGACCCTGCACCTGACTCACATGACTTTACTCTCTGAAACTTCTTTCTGTTTCCACGAATGAAGAGGGACATGAAAAAGACAGTGATTTAATGACCTAGAAGGGGTGAAGGGAAAAGTGAGGGAGGTCCTGTCAGTCATCCAAACAGATGAATTTGACAAATGTTTCCAAGAATAGACTCACAGATTTGACTGATGCAATGGAAAGTACTTTCAGGGTGATAAAATTGTTTTGTAAATAAATTGCAGTACATAACTTTGAAAAAAATTCCATTGGTGGGGGCGGGATTTCCTCTTAGTCTCTTGTAGGTTTAATAATTAATTAGTAGCCCTAAATACAGCTGCTGTGCCAGATGTGGTATCTTCTCTAGAGCAGATGAATGTGGCACCAAGTACATGAAGTACAACCATGGATTTGACAAATACATTTTCTCTGGCCCCAAAAAGAGGCTTTAAAGACAGTTATGTTCATATAGAACTGACAACAGTATTAACCCTTAGTTTTTCCCTAGGGCTATGTTAACTTTCCTAATACTGTCATTTCCCTATCTAAAGAGATTGGAATGTCTGTCCATCATGATGGGCAGAAGAGTAATCCATTACTTCAATGACATCAGGATGTTATCCATGGTAAGCAAGTGTAGCTAACACACTGGAAGTAAAACATACCAATTTATAAAGTGGGAGATAAATCCTATAAAAATGTAAGTGACCACCACTTTGGCAAAAATTTTAGGAAGCCAGAAATCAGTGGTGGGCTGCGATATTCTCTCCAAATTTTTTTAAAAATTGATCATTGCACATTGCGTCTCATACAACAGAGAATGAAGCATGGTGAGTAGAGGAGATCCTTAGGAACTAGTGGCAACATATTCTCTTCGATACACAAAAATCTGCCAGCTAGACCAAGAACAGGCTCAGTCAATATGAAAGCAGCTCTGATGTGTGCTCCATTGAATCCAGCAAACCTCAAGACTTGGGAGTGGTCACTGGGGGAAACAAATCCAGTGTGGGATATATGGTAGTTCATGAGAAAATCCCAATGCACACCTCTGTGGTCTGGAATAAAACTGGACTACCAGAAGCAGGCAATTATAACCAACCAAACCAAACTCACTGCCATTGAGTTGGGGTTGGGGGGTAGATGGCTCCTGGTCTGTCCCTGCATCCTGTAGGCAGAAAATATTGACCATCATAATTTGAGATCCATTGAATCAGCTAAATCATACAAGTCAGGCATACCTGCCAGTTGCAGTCCATTGTGAGTTGGAAGTTGTACCTCTAGGGCTGAAAATGAAGAGAACCTGAGAGCATAAGAGGCTTAACGGGCAAGAACCACTGATCACCAGACATGGTTGCATCAGGAGTGCCCTCAACTCAAGTCTAAGGTAGTACGGGAGTTCTGTGTGACCTTCTTATGGGTAAATAAAAGCACTAAAATTGATAAATGGATTGCACTGCTAAGTATATCTAAGTAGAAAAGGGATGACAGCAGCAATATAGCTAACCTAAGGGAT
>PVJH01035674.1:0-19461 GCA_004026705.1 Nesogale talazaci
CTTAGCCCCAGATTTCTGATATTTTAACTTGGGTTACTCTCATAGAGTGGCTGGTGGATTCAAACTACTGACCTTGCAGTTAGCAACTCAACAAGTAACCACTTCCTCGCTATGATGGTGCGTGAGTCTTCTAAGATAGAAAGGATTAAACAAATAAGCGGGATCCCAGGGAAGTTCTAGCACCAAGAAAGAAGTGCCTGGAGTGAAGTGTGTTGTTTGGACATAGAATTCTTACCTAGGGAACATCCTAGATCCAAAGGAAGATTAATGACAGAGACTTTCCCCCAGAGCTGACGGAGAGCGATCGTTCTCTTGTAGCTGATGCTGTGAATTCACTGTCTAGTCTTTTAGATGGTAAGAAAATAAATTTCTGTTTGCTGAAGCCACACTCCACCCATCTGTTAGTTTGTCCCACTGTGTTGGCTGACATGTTGCTATGGTGTGGCAAACCAGATCACTAGCATTTCAAGTACCAGCGGTGTTGCCCGGGGGAGAACGACACTCAGTGGAACTTCCAGACTAAGAACAGACTAGGTTAAAAGCAGAGGCCATTGTTTATAAAATTAGACATTGGAAATCTGATGAATGGCAGTGGAGCAGTGGAGTGTTAGAAGATATTTTAGTCAGGTTGGCAGGTGAGCAGAAGACAACAGAGAAAGAGTTGTTTATTCCAAGTAAAGTCAACATTCATGATATATGTAGATCAGAGCTTTCAGGACCTTTGATTGTAGTGTGTGACTCAAAAGGAAGAAACATCCTTGAATCATTGGAATGGGAAATGCACACAGAAAGCATGAATCCAGGAAAGCTAGGAGTCATCAGAAATAAAATACAACACATGAAGACTTCTGTCATAGGCATTATTGAACTGAAATGGACTGGTGTAGGCCATTTTGTATTAGGCAATCATAGGGTTTGCTATAGAAGGTTAAAGAAGGGTGATGTCACATTCATTAGAATTAAAAACCAGCCTCTCTGCCCTATTCGTCCTCATGTTTATCTAGGGTCTACTTAAATTTACAAAAAGATTTCAAATCGCTGAATTTTGTGTAGCCATGCATTATTTCTAATAGTCAAAAGGTGGAAAAAACTGAGGTGTCCATCAACAAAAGAACATATTTTTAAAAATAGTGGCATATACACATGATGAATTATTAATCAGAAGTTCTGATAAATACTATAATATAGATGACTTGAAAACATTATTCTGACAAAAGAGGACTAATATTATTTAATCCCACTTAAATTAAATGTCTAACGTAGCCAAGAAGAATGTGGCATCAGGATTGGAGCAAGGCTAATGAATAACCCATGATATGCAGATGACACAACCTTGCTTACTGAAAGTGAAGAGGACATGAAGCACTTGCTGATGAAGGTCAAGGATTTCCGCTTATGGCCTATAACTCAATGTAAGGGAGACCAAAATCTTCACAACTGGACCAGGAGGTAGCATCAGGATAAATGGAGAAAAGGTGAAATAAAGTTTTCAAGGATTTTGTCTTGCTTGAATTCATGATCAGCGATGATGGAAGCGGTAGACTAGACATCAAAAGACATGTTGCATTAAGTACATCTGTTTCACTGACCTTTTCAGAGTGTTGAAAAGCAAGGATATTACTTTGAGGAGTAGTACACACCTGACTACACACCTGACCCAAGCCAGGGTATTTTATATGACTTCAGATGCATGTGAAAGCTGGAAATTGAATAAGGAAGACTGAAGAAGAATCAGTGCACTTGGATTATAGGGCTGGGTTCCAGCGGAAAACACTGGAGACACAGTGTGGGAACTGTCCCCAATCTGACCCCACCACACTGAGGTGAAACATAAGAATGTGTAACAGAATAGTAAGGGGAACAGAGCAACAAAGTCCCTTGGGAGTGCCAAAGATAGACTTTGGGGCCAGGGCATGGCACCCCATCAGAGCATCGGAAAACACTCCTAAAGATCAACAAATGGCTTGAATTATTTACAGGACTTTCTTTGTTCTGTCCTTGGGTTTTGCCGTTGTTTTCTTTTGTTGCTTTGTTTTGCTCTGTCTTGTTTTTGTGCATATTAGTAAACAGGTGTATCTAGATAAGATAGGTGGGATAAAAAATCTGGAGGAGTAAACAACAGGACTGAGAGTTCCAGGGGGACATGGACGAGGGGGAGGGAGGTGGGGGGAAGAAAAGTGAGTGTTAATAAACTCAGGGACAAGGGAACAACAAGTGATTCGAAATTGAGGCAAGGAAAATGTAGGAGCCCTGGTAGGGTTTGATCAAGGAGAATGAAAACCGAGAGGAATTACTGAAACCCAAATGAAGGCTGAATATGATAGTGGGACAAGAGAAAAGTAAAAGGAAATAGAGGAAAGTACTAGGAGGCAAAGGGCATTTATAGAGGTCTAAAAATAGACATGTACATATTTAATATGGTTATATGTGGTGACAGGAAAATAGATCTATGTAGATATATTTATTGATTTGATACTAATGTAGCAGACAGGCATTGGACCTCTACTCAAGTACTCCCTCAATGCAAGAACACTTTGTTCTGCTAAACTGGCATTCCATAATGCTCACCTTCCCCACATGGTTGCTGAAGACAAAGTGGGTGCATAAGCAAATGTGGGTGCATAAGCAAATCCCCTTACAGATGGGTCACAGGGAAGAGAGGATCCAGTCAGGGTACTGTATAGTACCAACAAAACATTCAACTTTCCTTTAGTTCTTCAATGCTTCCTCCCTTCCACTATCATGATTCCAATTCTACCTTACAAATCCAGCTAGACCAGAGGATGTGCATTGGAACAGATAAGAGCTGGAAACATGACAAAGCTTTCAGGACAAATAATGAGAGTAGCAATACAAGGAGGGTAAGGGTAAGATGGGGGGAGATATGGGGAACCAACTATAATGATCTACATATAACCCTCTCCCTGGAGGATGGACCACAGAAAAGTGGGTGAAGGGATAGTGCAGGACACGAAAGAAATGATAAATTATCAAGGGTTCATGAGTGAGGGATGAGGGAGGGAGGGCTTGGGAGGGAAAAGGAAAAATGCGGAGCTGATGCCAAGGGCTCAAGTAGAAAGAAAATATGTTGAGAATGATGATGGCAACAAATGTACAAATGTGCTTCACACAATGGATGTTGCATGGGTTGTGGTAAAAATTGTATGAGCTCCCCAATAAAATGTTTTTTAAAAAAGAGTTATGGTGCTGGAGAATAATATTTAAAGTACCATGGGCTGCTAAAAAGAAAAACAGACTGTATTGGAAGCAGTATAGCCAAAGTGCTCTTTGGAGGCAAGGATGGCAAGACTTCACCTTTCATATTTTGGACATTGGATGCCTTACATATTTGGATATTGTCCAGAGCGACAAATCCCTGATGGTAGATGGACAGCAAAGGAGAGGACCGTGCTTGGGAAGGTGGATGGGTTTGAGTATAAGAACAATGGTGACGGTGGTGGGGACCTTGCTGTGTTTCATTCTATTGTACATACGGTCACTGTGGTTCATAGCTGACTCAATGGCATCTAACAAGAACAAAGTAAAATAAAAAGTTTATTAAGCAAGTGCTTTATTTTTTGCTTTTGTTTTTGGGCATCACTGCCCCTCTGGTGGTCATGGGAGCTACCCAGCGCTGCTCCTGAAAGCTGCCGCTGGATTTGAACTGCCAAGCCCCCAGGCCGCAGTCCCGCACTCAACCACTTACGCCACCGGGGCTCAGCCAAAATAAAAAGTTTGTTAATGGTTACCAGCGTAGGGAAATTGGAATTTATGGATGAGAGGATGCTGAATTTTTACTTAGGTGAAGAAAAATTTGGGGCAATGCAAAGTGGTAGTCATTGTACAACATAGTGAATATAATTAATATAATTGGTTATACATTTAAAGGGGTAAATGGGCAACTTTTTGTTATATGTATGCTCTGTAACAATACAGTTTTTCCTTTTCCTTTTTTTTTTAAAGAAAATCATTTTATTGGAAGCTCATACAACTCATCACAATCCATCCATCCATCCATTGTGTCAAGCACTTTTGTACATTTGTTTCCCTCATCGTCCTTAAAACACTTGCTTTCCACTTGAGCCCCTGGTATACACTCCTCATTTTGTCCCTTCCTCCTTGGTCCCCACCTCCCCAATGAACCCCCGATAATTTATAAATTATTATTACTTTGTCATCTCTTACACCATCCAACATCTCCCCTCAATCACTTCTCCACTGTCTGTTCACCAGGCGGAGGCTATAAAGCTGAGAAACAATTAAGCCCACAAAGAAGTAGCACCCCAGGCTGTCTCAACATGATCACTTAGACAAAGCGGGTGCATAAGCAAAAGTGGCGAAGAAAGTCGATGATGGCTGGCTATCAAAAGACATAGTGCCTGGGGTCTTAAAGGCTTGAAGATAATTAAGCGGCCATCTCTCTGAGAAAAAAAAAGCCCACATGGAAGAAACATACCAGTCTGTTCCGACACAATCGCTGTAGACAAAGCAGGTGCATAAGCAAATGTGGTGAAGAAAGCAGATGGTTCCCGGCTACCGCAAGATATAGCGCCTGGGGTCTTAAGGGCTTGAAGATAATCAAGCAGTCATCTACCTGAGAAAAAACATTTTTTAATGGTGGCCATCCTGCCTTCTCTGCCTGCAGATTTTATCATCATTCATCATGAAATGATGGTGTAACCAGAATATTTTCTAGAAATTTCCCTTCCTCACATCTTTTTCGTGCTTTACTTGCACACACTCTATGCCATCACATTATACGTTTTCCTGGTTAGTTGATCCTTCCAGTTTTTGGTAGGATATAACTTTTGCAGGGCTAGAGGTATCTGACCCAAATGAGTCTCTAGGACCAAATACTGTGTGACACAGAATAAACCCTCAATACACATGGATAGTGATGTATAAATGTTGTCCTTGTATTAGGCATGAAAAAAATGGACATGTCTAGTCTGAAAAGCACAATATAGGCAGAATAGAATCTATGCAGTCTTTTAAAGATGAGACAAAGTTGTGAAGATGCTAGTGGCAGCCTCTATGATACTGTTCAGCTGTCAAAATAGGGATTTAACAGTTTCTAAAATCTTCAACCTCAATCAACCTACAGGTAAGGAATTCTTTTTTTTAAAGTTTTTTTTTTTTTAGTTTTTTTTAGGCATCACTGCCCTCTGGTGGTGGGAGTAGGAGACCCAGCTTTTGCTCCTGTGAGCTGGAATTGAACCTCCATCCCAATGGGCCGCAGTCCTGTGCACAACCACTATGCCACCAGGGCTCAGCCCAGGAATTCTTTATTACTTATAATTGTGCTTCCTAAATGATGTCTGTTCAAGTTTTACCAACTTCGTAATTAACATCAAATTTCCTAATGTAAAAGCATAGTGGTGGCAAAATATGCATTATGTATTAAGTTTCATACAGTTCTTTTTCTCCACAACACATATAATCCAGCTGTTTTACTAGTTACTAATGGATGAACTACAAATTGAAAAAAATAGACAGAACAAAAAACTGCCCAATAGTATTTACTCATGAATTTTAATGGGCACTGGAAACGAACTAAAGCTCTACCTGCAAGCAACATTTCCAAGCTCATGAAACATTAATAACACCATCAAAGATTCATATCTACTTAAAAAATCTCTGGGATGTAGGGAACTCCCACTGAGCATGTGACATCTGTCACTGCTGTGATCAAATTGAGTTCACAGTGCACTTACCACTGTGGTACATGAACTCCATACATGGACCACTGAATGTTTTGAGGCCTATTGCCAGCGACAAGCTGTAATGGTCTATTATGCACAGTGGTGAGCTTAATAAATTATGAAGCAACCTGAGTTAGGTGTGTGCAATCTGTTTTGACGGAAGAAAGTTGTTTTTGTTAAGCGTTGTTGACTTGGTTCCTACTCACAGCACGTCTACATACAACAGCAGGAAACACTGCCCTGTCCTGTTCCATTCTAACCATGGTTATGCTTCCAGCCACTTGACCCATCCATCTCATTGACGGCCTTCCTCTATCAAGCATGAAGTCCTTCTTCAAGGACTACTGCCTTCAAATAACATGTGGAAAGTACATGAGACAGAGTCTCACCATCTTTGCTTCTAAGAAGCACTCCAGTTATCCTTATACAAATACATATTTGCTCATTTTTCAGGTAGCCCAATGGGTATAGTCAGTATTCTTTGTCAATATCATCATTCAAAGGCATCAAATTTTCTTTGGTGCTCTGTATTCATCTCCAAGATTTCATATATATATGTATATATATATATATATGTCAACTGAAAATAATATGGCATAGATCGGGTGCACCTTCCAAAGGAGAATGATGACAGTGAGTTATCAAAGAAATTTAAACACACAGAACTCATCAATGTATGTTCTACAAAAAACCAAAAGTTAATATAGATAATAAATAAGTAACTAACTAAACAACTAAGATAAAAAGGAGAACTCTTGTTTACAATAGAATGTCAAATACACATCTTCAACTTCAGTTAATTTAGTGTGCTGTCCTTGAGTCTCTTCTGACAAGACTCAAGACTCATTTCCCGAGAGATGCTCTACTGGCAAGATACATGGTGTCATGCATCATTGCATGTATTTCGAGAGTCTGAAGAGGACTTTATAGGTTGGTATCAGACATGTGGCTAATATTGGACTTCTGGACGTGATCTGGACTGGGCTGGGATGTTTTCTCAATATTCAATTGTTCTTGGATGCAAACCTCTTTCATATATATATGTGTATGTATATATATATATGTCTTTGAATTTGTTTCTCTAGTCTACGTGTACCGACACATGTGTAAAAAGTAGAACTTCATTCTTTAGGGTCATCCATAGTTGATTTCAGAAGTATCTTGCCAGGCCCATTTCTGTACACATTCATATAGACATACAAACACATCAGCGATATACACACATATATTGTTTTTGTTGTTCACTGCCATCGAGTTGCTTCTGACTCACAGTGACCCTCTGTACATCAGATTGAAACACGACTGAGTCTTGCATCATAATTGTTATTATGTTTGAGCCCATTGTTGAAGCTACTGTGTCAACCCATCTTCTAGAGGGCGTTCCTCTTTGTCACTGTCCCTCTGCTTTTCTGAGCATGAGAGCCTTCTCCAGGGACCCGTCTCTCCTGATAACATGTACAAAGTATGCAAGATGAAGCCTCGTTGTCCTTGCTTCTAAGGAGACAGTTTTGTCTGGCAGACTATGACATTTTCAATATTCTTCGCTAGCACCATTTCAAACACATGATTTTCTTTGGTCTTCCTTATTCAAAGTCCAATGTTCACATATATATGAGGCAATTGGAAATACCATGGCTTGTGTTAGGAACACCATAGTCCACAAAGTAATATCCTGGCTTTTGAACATTTCGAAGAGGCCTTATTTACCCAAGGCAATATGTCACTTGATCTGACTGCTGCTTTCATGAATATTAATTGTGGATCCGAGCAACACAAAATCCTTGACAAGCCCTTTCTTTTGTCCATATATCAGGATGCCCAGTTGTGAGGATTTTGTTCTTTCTTACATACACTTGCAATCCTCACTGAAGACTGTAGTCCTTGGCCATCACCGGACAAGTACTTGAAGTCCTCTTCATTTTTGCCAAGCAAGCAGGCGAGAATAGGTGGCCTGGCAGAGCCATTTATTTTGTTGCCCTCCAATCATGCTGCAACCTGATTAATCTCCACCCATGTGTTCCTATTGACCAGGTTGGCACAATAAACCCACCTATCACATATGGAATGTGTACAAATATGGCTGTCTTCCAGTCAGTTGGTCAAGTAGCTGTCTTTCAAATTTCCTGGCATAGATGAGTATTTCCAGTGCTTCCCCAGCTTACTGAAACATGTCAGTTGGTATTCCATCAATTCCTGGAGCTCTGGTTTGGGTTAATACTCTCAGGTCAGCTTGAGCTTCTTCCTTTAGTACCTTTGGCTCTTGATCATATGCTTCCTCTTGAAATAGTTGAATGTAAACTTGTTCTTTTGGGCATAACAACCTGTGATAGCCTTTTGTTGCTTCCTGCCTCATTTAATATTTTGCTCACATGCATACATATTTTGCCTATATTCTAGAATGTTCTGTGTGTTTATATACATACATAGTTTCTTTTTTTGGGGGGGGAATCACTGCCCTCTGGTGGTCGTGGGAGCTACCCAGCATTGCTCCTGAGAGCTGCCGCTGGATTTGAACCACCAAGCCCACAGGTCGCAGTCCCGTACTCAACCACTTACGCCACAGGGGCTCAGCCTATACATGGTTTCTAACATTTAGAAAGCACATAAATCTACAGATGTTTCTGTCCGGTTCTTACCTTTCCTCATTCCATATTTGTAACTTCTTTCTTCTACAAGAAGTCTTGACTTCTAACAATATCAACACATTGCCTCATTTTCTTAAACCTATAAAGGCGGGGGTCTGGAAACTTTTTTTCTGCCAAGATACATTTGAGTATTTATTTCACTAAGTCAGCCTGGAATAGAACTATCTTTTTTTTTTTTTTTTTGGACATCACTTCCCTCTGGTGGTGGGAGTAGGAGGCCCAGCCTTTGCTCCTGTGGAGCTGGAGTTGAACCTCTATCTCAGTGGGCTTCAGTCCCACACACAACCACTACGCCACCGGGGCTCAGCCTGACATTTGAGTATTTATAACATCCTTTATGTCCATATGAAATGATCAGCTTAATGGTGTCTGGTTATCAAATGATTTAGCACCTGGGGTCTTTAAGACTTGAAGTTAAACAGGCGGCTATCTAGTAGAGAAGCAACAAGCCCAAATAGAAGAAGCACACCAGCTTGTGTGATCGTGAGGAGTGGATGGCATCAGGTAACAGGCATCAGAAGACCAAAACCAAACAAATAAAAACCATAATGTTGAGAATGAGGAGGATCAGTGCAGAGACACCCCCCCACCCCAACCCATCTGTAGACAATAGAATATCCCCTCACGGAAGGGTCACAGGAAGGAATGAGTCAACCGGGGCACAGAAGAGGACTGATGAAACCCACAATATTCCTTTGGTTCTTTGAGGCTTCCTTCTCCCCCCCCTCCACTCCCCACACACGATCATGAACTTAGTCCTGCCTTCCAGTTCTGGCTAGACCAGAGTATGTACACAACAAACGGAATCCAGGACAGATAAACCCCTCAAGACCAGTAATGAAAATAGTGATGGACTGAGCCATTGTGCGCGGGACTGCAACCCTCTGGACTGGCAGTTCAAATCCAGCAACAGCTCTCCAGGAGCAAGGCTGGGTCTCCTACTCCCACCAGAGGAGGGATGCCCTCTCCAAAAAAAAGAAAGTAGTGATGCCAAAAGGGGAGGAAGGATGAGCCAATCACAATGACCAACTCATGATGAGAACCCCAATCCCAGCAGAGGGACGGACAACAGAGATGTGGGTGAAAAAAGACAACAGTCAATGTAAGATATGAAAATAATAATAATTTACTATTTATCAAGGGCCACAAGGGGTTGGGGAAGAGGGGTTGATACCAAGGGATAAAGTGGAAAGTAAATGTTTAGAAAATGATGATGGCAACCTATGTACAAATATGTTTGATACAATTGATGTACGGGTTTTTATAAAAGCTGTAAGAGACCCCAATATAATGACCTTTTTTTTAAAAAAGGAAAGCAATTATCAGCTTAAAAATTAGCCTGCTATGTTTGGTCAAACATTGAATTAACTCATGTCTAGTAAGATGACTGAGGAGCCCTGGCAATGCAGTCATCTGGTGATCTTTTCAATTTTTTCTTTAACCCGCTTAAGGAATGGTCTCCTTTGCAGGGTGGTGACACCAAGTCTCCTTCTGTTAAGGAAAAAGGAGGCATTCCTCCTCAGGTGAATCAGATGAAACTGATTACCAGGTTATATTTCTCTTGACCAGGGGTCCTCAAACTTTTTAAACAGGGGTCCAGTTCACTGTCCCTCAGACCGTTGGAGGGCCAGACTATAGTTAAAAAAAAAACACCCAACTATGAACAAATTCACTGTGGCCCTCAGACTGTTGGAGGGCCGGACTATAGTTTTAAAAAAAACTCAACTATGAACAAATTCACTGTGGCCTGGAATGTGTCAGCTGCTAAGCAGGACAGGCAGCGGCGGCAAAAACACCCGGTGGACCGGATAAATGTCCTTGGGGCGGGGGGGGGGGGGGCGGCATATGTGGCCCGCGGGCCATAGTTTGAGGATGCCTACCCTTGACCATAAAGCATTTGCTACCAGAAGTAAGTTCTTGTTTTCCCTGAGAGAAAGATTTGCTGTGGTTAGACATAGAGGCAGTGGTGGAGCATTTTATTTGAGGGTCCTAGGAGGAAGGAAGCTGCATCCAGTCCCAAAGAAATTGGCTTCCCTTACCTGCACTTGCATTCCCCAGATTTTTAAGTGTATCTCCTGGCAAAATTCTCAAAACTTTAGTCTACACATGTTCAATTCCCACTAAATGACCTCAGGTACAAGAGGTTCTGTGCATGTAGTCAGTGGTGGGATTCAGTCAGTTTGCATAGATTCAGCAAAACCTATACCTAAGTTTTTAGAGTTTGACAAACCACTTGTAAAAATAAAATTTGTAGGGCTGAGCCCCGGTGGCGTAGTGGTTGTGCGTGGGACTGCGGCCCACTGGGATGGAGGTTCAATTCCAGCAGTGGGGGTGGGCCTCCTACTCCCTCCACCGGAGAGCAGTGATGCCCGCCCCCCCCCCCAAATTTGTAAATAAAAATAAAAATTAAAAAAAATAAAATTTGTAATCAGAGTGGGCGGCTGGGCAGTCCCCAATGTGGAAATCGAAAATTTACATTTCTTACTCTTTTTAAATGTTCATCTGCACACAAGCATATTCTAAGCACCCAAGGTAGTATTTATTTCATTTAGAGGTATAAACAACTGACAGAATTATGCTTGTAGTATTTATAATGTCAAGGAAATTAACTTGCACCAAGTGAACCCGTCCCCTTTATGTTATCCTCACATACATTAATTGGAGTTTACTTCTGATCTGTTAAAACAAAAACCATGAACTCATTTTCAGCCTATAGGACTGGATAGAACCACTCTTGTAGGTTTCTGAGACTGCACATTTTTCTCCCGAGGAGTATTGGTGGTTGTGAACGACTTACCTTGAAGTTAGCAACCCAACACATAAACCACTACACCAAAAGAAGGGCTCCCCCAGAAGATAGAAAGACCGGTACCTACTGTTCTAACACCGAGGATTCACCTTATTCCTGTACTTTGAAACCTGACTCTGAAGGTGGAAGACCCCTTGCCCTTGCCCAGGGGAGTGTCTAACACCCAATCAGTGACACTAGTTGACTAGTTAGGTGAATCTTCATTCGGGTAATTGTTCCCTGTGTATTCTAACTGAGGATTCTCAAACACACTCTCTTTGCTGCCCCAACTCAGCAGGATGCTTACATTTTCAAGATGGCACAGCTGCAAATTGCCTCATAGGTAAAGTGACCAGATATTAAGCGGGACACCATTGGTGGGGGTGGGGGTGGGGAGGGTGTTTTTGATTAAAAATTGGTCTATATGGAGCAACAAAAATTTTCATAGAACGCAAAAATAGTATTTAAATATATTTATTAAAATTTACAATGCTGCGGGATGTTATTAAATTGTTAAAAAGCAGGATGTCTGGTCATCTTATTCATAGGACATGGTCCAGTCTTTTCTTCTATGATCAAGGAAAATCAAATAAGAGGACAGGTCTTTATGCAAGGCAAGGCTTTCTCCTTCCAGCATGTGCAGAACAGAATCTGCTTCAACAAAGCCAGTGGGACCCATGACCTTGGTTATATAGAAGTGGAGTTTCTGCTAGGCAGGCAGCTTACCTGTCCTGAGTTCAGCAGACTTTTTTTTTGTTAGCTGAAGAAACAATAATAAGATTCACTCCTAAGGGATTCTGTAAAAAAGCAAAGCAAAGAAAAGAAAAACAGGTGATATTGACTAGGTTCCTGGCATTGCTGGCATTGAGTATAACTCTCTCAGCTCTGTTTAAGTGGTAGAATTCAAGTTCATTTAATGTTACTCCTATGTTTATGTTGCTATGCACCTAATTTCTCCTTTTTGTTTTTGAACTTTTGATTTGGAAATATAGGTATATATTAGTATATAATATTAGTGTTAAAGAAAATATTTTTAGAAAGCAAAACTACATGCATTTCTCTCCAGCCATTGTCCTCATGCAGGGACGATCTGTCAAGCCTTTCTAACCCTTGGGGGAGATGCTGTGTCTAGACACTGGAACCTCTAAACTCTACAGAGATAGTCCTCCTCTGAGGCTCCCATAGAGAAGGAATGTTTAAATGAATGAATGAGTGACATAGTGAGGTACTAGCTGTACCCTGCCTCTATATGGGGCATTGAGACTGACCCTAGCATTTTGCTGGTCTAGGTAACACTTTGGCGACTCACTAGGAATGTATCACCACAAGGGTTAGTATCTGGTTAATCATGGTAATTGTATGACTCTGGCCACCAACAGGGTCATGGAGACAAGGTGACTTCAGAGGAAGAGGTCCTGTGTACATGGCCTCAGGAGTGTGCCTCTTTCTAATATTGCAGTCCTTCAAGGTCTTCACACGCCAGGTCAAAATAATTGAAGGTTGAATTCAAGTTCACATATTTTCACATAAAATATGTGTTGTCATATCTTGTCAAATCTATTTCCTTAATGATAGCATCTTCCATCCATCTGTTCGTTTGCCATCCTGTGGTTGCATAAAAGCTTCCAGAGTAAGACAGTCTAGGATTCTAATTGAAGAGGATTGAAAGACCTTTCCAGGCAAAGGACTGGTTTTCAGATGTGTCTCTGTTGTTTATTCTTTACCTTTCACCCCACTACCATCATTACCAGAACCAACTGTTGTAGAATCAACTTTCCCTCATAGTGATTCTGTACACTGTGCTACACTGGATTTTTAAAGACTGATCTTTCAGAAGTAGATTGCCAATCATTTTGTCTACATGCCTCCGAGTGGACTCGAGCCTCCAGTCTGTTGGTTTACCACAGAGCTCATGAACCATTCACACTACCCTTCTCCATCATTTAATCCACTGTCATCAAGTCAGTTTTGACGAATAGTGACTTGATTTGGGGTTTCTGAGGCTGCAATCTTTACAATAGCAGATAGCCTCAATCTTTCTGAAGCAGAGTGGCAGGGGGTTATGAGCTATGACCTTTCAACCAGCAGTACAATGCTTACTCAATGGCACTTCCAGGGCCCCTCCCCTTATCTAAAAACTCACTGCCTCCCAGGTGATTTTGACTTCTAGTTATCTTATAGGATAGAGTAGAACTGCCTCTTGGGGTTTCTGAGATATTATGGGAGTAGACAACCTCATCTTGCTCCCATGATGCAGCTGATGCATTTGAACTACCAACCTTGTAGCTAGAAGCTCAATGTGAATGCCACAATGCAGACAGGGCTCAGCACTATTTTATTATGAACTATAACAGGCACAGGGAAAGGTTTGTAAGGCAGAACTGAGACAAGAACGAATATGGTCAATCTGAGGAGGGAGTCTCATGCTGTATCCATTTCTAGGCCTTTCCTAGGATATGGCCATGACTGGGTGTCAACAGGTGCTGGGGTCACTTGTATGCATGTAATTATCTAGGTGGTACCACAGGTTACCACCAACGTAACATCTTAAAATATCCCACCCTTTATGACCTCATAGCATTAGCGGTTTAGTAGTAGAATTCTTATCTTTCATGCAAGAGACCCAAATTCAAGTCCCAGTCTATGTTCCACATAGACAATCACCACTCCTCTTTCATTGGAGGGTTGCATGCTGCTGCTATGGTTAACAGGTCTCAGTTAGCTTCCAGACTGACACAGATTAGGAAAAAAGACTTGGTGATCTTTGTTAGTCTGGATGGACTAGGAAAACAAATTCATAGACTCTCATATGCATATAAAGTACAAGTATAAAAGAGTACTTGTACATTAAGAAAATATCCCAGCCCAGTCCAGATCAAGTCCCTAAGTTCTACATTAGCCCATATGTCCAGTACCAGTCTATAAATTCCATTTCAGACTCATGCAACATATGCAGTGACCCTGTGTACAAGAAGCTCACATGCCAGTGAGTGGAAAGTCTTGTGGATCCAGTGTTGGTGGAAGCATCTTAGCGCAGGCATAGGTTCTCACAGGGCTCCTCCAGCTCCAAGGCTCTAGCTTCCATCAGCATGGCGCCACATGGATTGTCCATAAGAATGTCTCCCAGGGAGTGAATGGGTCCTGTCTCTAGAGTGCTATTTATCTCCTTAGCATCTCCAAATGCGAGCAAGCTGTGACCTGATGACTGGCTAAACCCCAGCCCTTCACTCTTAATAGTCTCAAACTGACAACGGATTATGTAACTGTCACAATCTCCTTCTGAAAACCGGCAAAAGAAAACCCCATAGATTAAAAACAAAGTTATCCACAGGAGGGGCACAGGACTAAGCACAGCTCCATTCCTTTGTGCGTGAGTGAGGGGCTGACTCGAAGGCGGACAATAACAACTTTGCGGTGCGTAACTGCTGTCAGAGGTGACACCCTCCCTTGGTGTTGGCACCACGAATCTGCTGTGAAAACTGGGAATCACCTTGTAATCCATGGGAAATAGTGACTTTCCATTTATATCTGATTTTGTGGTACAAGTGTTGAGAAAGATTTTCTCCTATGTTTTGTCCTTTCAATGTCAAGTTCTTGTTCAAAAAAAGCATCTGTTTACAGCTCTTTGGTCCACTTCAATAGATTGTTTCCTTCTGAAAGGAAAGAGCTCATTCAAGTCCGACCCACTCTGTGGTCCCTGCCTTCCCGCCACACCCACAATCCACTGTACCAGCTTGCAGGAGGCACCCAGGACATTTTTTAATCAAAATCACCCGTGGGTGATTTCACTAAGTTCCCAGGAAACCTATCTGCAGAAACTTTCCTACTTAGTCCTAAGAGAGGATTATTTTTAGTTGAATGTTTTGTTTTCTAAGGCGAACATCTGAGGTACATGCACACAGGGGTTTCATCTAATCAAGGTCCTCTCAAAAGTGTTTATTCTCAGCCTTGCTGACATGCAGAATGGCTTGGAAAGTGGATTGTTGTAGATGCAGTTAGGCTAACATTTAGCATCCCATAATTTGATCTCCCTTACGATCCATTTAAATTTGTTCTAGTTTTTAATATTTTCTGCTTTCTCTTTGATTGAGGTCTTCATCTGTTTTAATTTTCAATTCTTGTTAGTTTTTGTTGTTTGGCTTTGATGTTTTTTTATGATTCATGAATTAATAATTCCTTGGGAGTGTGGCAGGGGAGTTTTGGGGGGATGGATAACTAATAATGATGAATACAAGAATGAAGAAAATGTACTAAAACGGATTGTTGTGATGACTGTACAACTCTTCCTGATGTTATTGAATTATTGAATTGTATGATATGTAAGTTATGTGCCAGTAAAACTGTTGGGGAAAAAGGATCCCCGTGGAGCCACTCCTCCCCCTAAGCTCTGGAACTCTTCAGAGGGAAAAGGGAGCCCAACCATCACCTACATTTGCACTCCTACTTGATACCATAGGGGTTACTATAATTTTCACCCCAACATTTTTGGGGTGGTCGTCAAGTCCATGCTGGGGAGGGGCAAATGTGATCGAACTCAGAAGGAAATTTTCACAAGTTTCTGCACCCTCGCATTGAAAGTGTCTCAGGTCATTCACATAGGACTTTGGATAATCAAGGCCAACTTTACAAAAAAATAATAAAGGAAACTCTTTGGACAGACTCAACAACGTGAACCAACAGCCACCTAAAATCATCATCAAAGACATTATGGTTGAGGAATCATCTTACTTAAGTAGTATACAAAGTGAAATAGGACCATACAAATCAAAATATGGAACCACAGATAACATTCTGCAATCATGACAACAAAAAATAATGGAACAGAGTAGATAATAAGCAGTTGAATGGAGAAGATATGTTGTCACAAAAGACAAAACACTATCTTAGACTTGGAAAGAAAGCAATACAAAACAAACGAACCTCAAGAATGTTAAAATCTCTACAAAATAAAAAAGAAAGAAACCATAAAATCTTGTTAAACAGTAGAATAAAAATTTTAAAGCAAAGAAAAAATTACAAGAAAGTTTATAAACAAAAGGAAATCGCAAGAAAATCATGATGAACAAATAAAATAATACCATAAAATTACATATAACAAAATGATAGCTATAAAATTATTCCTACCAATAACAGCATTAAATATAAGTGGATTGAATTCACCAATTCAGAGACAGAGACTAATAAAATGGATAAGAAAATATGAGTCATTAATATGCTGTGTACAAAATTATAAAGATAAAATAGACTAAAATTCAAAGGATGAAAATTGACATTAAACTAAAGGAAGTCAAAAGAAAGTAGGACTAGCAATATTAATTCCTGACAAAGCAGACATAAAAGTAAAAGACTTCATCAGAGTAAATAAGCAACCATCTAGCTCAGAAGCAACAAAGCCCACATGGAAGAACCACAGCAGCCTGTGTGACCATGAGTCTGTCGAAGAACAAAAAATCATATCAATATGAATGAGGGGGAGTGCAGATTAGGGGCCCAAAGCCCATCTTTTGGTAGAGGGACAACCCCTTACAGAAGGGTGGGGGGGCGGGGAGGAGACAAACCAGTCAGGGTGCAGTGGAGCAATGATGAAACGTACAACCTTCCTCTAGTTCTTCAATGCTTCCTCCCCCTCACTATCAGGATCCCAATTCTACCTTACAAATCTGACTAGATCAGAGGATGTACACTGGTATAAATAGGAACTGGAAACATGGGGAAGCCAGACAGATGATCCAATCAGGACCAGTGGTGAGAGTGGCGATACTGGGAGAGTGGCAGGAAAGTGGAGTAGAAAGGGGGAACCGATTATAAGAATCTACATATAACACTTTCCTGGGGTATGGACAACAGGGAAGTGAGTGAAAGGACACATTGGACAGTGTAAGATAAGACAAAGTAATAATACTTTATAAATTGTCAAGTGTTCATGAGGGAGAGAGGAATGGGCAAGTAGGGGGAAAATGAGGAGCTGATACTGAGGGCTTAAAGAGAAAGCAAATGTTTTGTGAATGATGATGGCAACAGATGTACGAATGTGCTTGACATACAATGGATGGACGTATGGATTGTGATAAGAGTTATAAGAGTTCCCAATAAAATGATTAAAAAGAAAGTCCTCATGAGAGACCAGGATGATCCTTATGTAGTGATGAAAGCTGGTTAACAAGAAGACATAACCATAATAACGTCTATGGACCCAATAAAAGATGTTCAAAATGCATGAATCAAACTCTTGTGGAATTAAAGAGGCAAATAGAACATAATACCATAATATTCAAAAACTCCAGCTTATTGCTATCAAATCAACTAGGACTCATAGGACTCCTATAGGACAGAGTGGAACTGTCCCTGTGGGTTTTCAAGACTAAGTCTTTATGGGGTTAGAAATTCTCATCTTTCTCCCATGATGTGGCTGGTGCCTAGCACTGATCTTGTGGCTAACAGCCCAATGAATAACCCATTGTCCTAGTGGGGTTCCTACCGTCATTCTAGGAGGCTTTAATACAACATTTCAAGCAAAGACAGATCAATTAGAAAGAAAATCAGCAAAGATAAAGAAGAACCAAGCAACATAATCAACTTGAGCTACTATCCATATAAAGGGCACTTTATCCAACAAAGTTTAATATGCATTTATCCCTAGTACACGTGGAAAAGAAAGAGAAAAAGCAAATATTACAAATAGTAAACGTAATGGGTGACATCACAACAGAACTAAAAAGATAATGACACATTATTATGTAAATTGTTTTCCAACAAACTTCCAAACCTAGAATAAATTAATTATTTTAAGAACACATTACTTATCTAAATTAACATAGATCAATGTAGAAAACCTTAGCAGATCTATAATTTAAGAAGAAATAAATCTAGTCATTTAAAAACCATACATATAAAAAAGTCTGGGATTAGGTAGTTCTACCTACGTAGGATTCTACAAATCATTTAGAGAAGAGTTAACACCAATCCTACATAAACTATTTCAGATTATAGAAAAGAATAATATACTATTAAACTCATTTTATGAAGCAAGAATTATCCTAGTATCTAAGCCAGGCAAAGATAAAAGCAGAATTGAGGGCTGAGCCCCGGTGGCATAGTGGTTGTGTGCGGGACTGCGCCCCACTGGAATGGAGGTTCAATTCCAGCTCCACAGGAGCAAAGTCTGGGCCTCCTATTCCCACCACCAGAGGGCAGTGATGCCTAAAAAAAAAGCAGTATTGAAAATTATAGACTAATATCTTTTATGAATAAAGATACCAATACATTCAACAAAATTCTAGCCAATAGAATTTAACAAAACATTTGAAAAATATAGTCAAATGAGATGCATGCCAATTATATTAGGATGGTTCAACATTGAAGAACAATCAATGTAATACATCATGTAAACAAAGAACCATATGATTATATCTATCACAGCAGGAAAGGCATTCAATGAAATTAAACAAACATTTTTATTAAAAACAGTAAAATAGGAATGAAAAGGAAATTTCTCAACACAATAAAGGCCATAAAGGCAAAATCAACAGATGACATCTCACTTAATGAAGAGAAATAGAAAAAATTTCCTCTCTGAATAGGAACCAGGCAAGATTGTCCAATATCACTACTTTTGCTTAATATAGTCCCGACACTCTTAATCAGATTTATAAAACATTATAAAGATGTTAAAGGCATCCAAATTGACAAAGAAGGAACTAGACTCTATTTGCATATGACAGAATCCAGTATTTAGAAAATTTCACTCAATAAAATTTTGCCAGAAGTAATTAAAAATTACTATAATATCAATATATAATATTCAATATAATAATCAATATAATATCAATATATAATAATCAGGCTATAATATCAACATATAAAAATGAACTGCATTCTTTTATATTAAAGGAGAAGACCCTGAAAAGGAAATGATTAGAATTCCATTTACAAAAGCAACACAAAAGAAAAAGTACTTAGGAATAAAGTTAACAAGAGGAACAAAAGATTTATACAAAGAAAATGATAAAAAAACTACAAGAAATCAAAAGACTTATGTAAGTGGAAGAATATCCAATTCTTAAGGATAGGAAGATTTAGTAAATTGAAAATGCCAATATTGCTGAAAGCATGCTGTAAATTCAATGCAATTCTGATCTTAAAGAGAAGGAAAGTAAAATTGAAGCTAACTTTAATTTCTTTGTGATCTAGGAGCTAGTTATAGGCAAGGAGACAAAAACAAACAAACAAACAAACAAATAAATAAAGGTATCAAATGTACTGGTTTATTTCCTTTTATTTCTGATCCATTTTCCTTTCTCCATGATGCCTTTTAATAGATAATAAT
>PVJH01035675.1:0-19465 GCA_004026705.1 Nesogale talazaci
TCCATCCCTTTTATGGACGGTCTTACTCTTTCACTGACCCTCTCCTGATCTCTACTAGAGGACTCCAGTGAAGATCCCCTCCTTTGTACCAAGAGACCGAGTTGCTTGGATTGGATCCCAGCAAAACCGTGGTCCACAGCAGATGTCTGATAAATATGAACACAGGGACAGCCCTATCCTTGCAACTCCAGCCCCTGAGTGCCAAATCCCACCCTTCCCAGTATTCACTCCTGTTGCAGTTGGGTTTATCATCACCATCACCTGAAGAACAGGGCCTCTTAGTATGAATGTTCAACTGTCTCCTCAAACTGGCTTCTTCCATGGCCTCATTATCCCAGCATTTGTATTTGGCTGGCCCCTCCTCAGGCCCTGTGCGGTACGGACACACAGATATGAGAAATCCCGCTGGGCTGCATTCCTAGAGCACAGGAGCTATGGTTACTTTTCTGCCGAAGCAGCTTTAGAATGGAGTGATTAAGTTAAATTGCTCTCTCGATAGGGTCATCGTCATTATCTGTCACAAATGTACGTTGACTGCCTACATCCTGAGATGTCAAGGGGAAAAAAAATGCTTTCAGAACACCCATCATCTAAATAAGGAATCAAATGCAGTTTCATATTCACTTCAGGTGATCCTGCTGCCCTTCCATTAATATATATTTATTAAACACCCACTCAGTAAGTAGAGTGAGGGTTTGATGCTGGGTTACACGCTGCAGAGGGATGATGGATTCTGCAGGGGACATCAGCTCTGCCATTAGGAATCCTTCTGAGCTCACTATCAGAGGCCCAGGATCCTCTAAAGACCTCTGGGACTTAGAAAGGGGCTTCATGAAACTCTTGGGAAAATGGACTGAATAGATAATGGAACTTTTGGAAGCCTGGATGGGCATGCATTTCATCCCTGTTGGCGTTCCCATGGTCTGTCTTTTGTTGTCAGGTCCAAGTCCCCTCTCCTTCACCCTTCCCACCAATTCCCAGGTGCTGCATTCATTGGATCAGGGTGCAGATGCAGAAATTGGAGTGAGAAGACCCTAGGAAGAAAAGTGAAAGGATACAGATGAAAGATCTAGGAGGCAAGACATTTATAGAGGTGTAAACAAAGGCATGTACATATGTAAATATATTAATATGTAATATAGGGATATAGGTCTATATACATATATTTATAGCTTAAGTATTAAGGTAGTAGATGGGCAGTGGGTCTTGTTCAATGCAAGAACACTTTGTTCTAATAATCTGGCATTCTGTGATGCTCACTTTCCCGACATAATCGCTGAAGACAAAATGGGTTCATAAGGAGATGTGGTGAAGAAAGCTGATGGTGCCCGGCTATTCAAAGATACAGTGTCTGAAGTCTTAAAAACTTGAAGTTAAATACGAGGTCGTCTAGCAGGAAAGCAACAAAGCCCACATGGAAGAAGCACACCAACTTGTTTGATCATGAAGTGTTGACAGGATCAGGTATCAGGCGTCTGAAGATCCCAGACAAATAACCATTTTGATGCAAAGCCCATCTGCAGACAATTGGACATCCCCTCATGAACGGGTCAAGTGAGCCAGTGAAATACATTCTTCTAGTTCTTTAATGCTCTTTCTCCCCCTACTCCCCGCCATGGTCATGGCCCCAATTCTACCTTACAAAGAAGGGTAGACCGGAGCATGAACACTGTTACAGAGAAGAGGTCTCGTCACACAGGATTCAGAACAGATAAATTCCTTGGGAACAATACTGGGAGTAGTGATACCATTCAGGGTGGGGGAAAAATGCGGGGAGACAAGGGAGAAGGGGAACATTTTGCAATGATTGATGTATAACAACCTCCCCCCCAGGGACCAACAACAGAAATGTGGGTGAAGGGAGACAGAGGATGGTATAAGATATGAAAATAAACATAATTTATAAATTATCAAGGGCTCAGCAGGGTGGGAGATGGAAAGGGAAGGGAAAAATAGGAGCTGATCTCAAGGGTTCAAGTTGAAAAGGTTTTGGAAATGATGATGGTAACATATGTACAAATGTGCTTGATAGGATTGATGTGTGGATTGTTGTAAGAGCTGTAAGAGCCCCCAATAAAGTGATTTATAAAAAAGGGAAAGAAACATAGCTCGTTGACGCAGCAAGTTCAAGCTTGGGAAGCAGGCAGGCAGACAGGGAGGGGTCTTGTCCTACCACAGTTTTCTGGGATAAGACTGTATCTGTTGAGGTTCTATTTCATTATCTATAACCCATCAAATTCAATCCACTGCCATCAAGTTGATTCTGACCCTTAGTGACCCTACATAGGGTTTCGGAGACTGTACATTTGTATAGGAGTACAGCCCTCATCTTCCTCCCATAGAAAGGCTGGTGGGTTTGAACTGCCAGCCTGTGGTTAACAGCCCACTACTTAGGTCACAATACCATCGTAACTCCTTTTGTTATCTGGACTAGGAGGTGATCGTGCCTACCTCACAGGACTATCATGAAACTTTATAATCCAGACATCTTTTTATTTTTTCCCGTTTTACAAATCTCTTTAAAACATTATCAAGGTAATTGTTAGAAGAAAATGTTCAACAGCATCTCAAATTCCACATGGCTTGCTTAGAGGTAAATTTACCTAGATTCACAGTTGGTATCTCTCTCTAGACCCTTTTTGTGTATTTATGAAACATAGAGGCATTAAAATAAATAGAAGCATTGTGTACATATTCTGCAACCTGATTTTTTTTCCCAGTTAGTTGAATTTATAAAATCATACATTCTCCTTTTTTGTTGTTGTTCTTTGTGGTCAGGGAGATGATTGTAGGCATTCTGTCTTGCCATTTGCTTCGAATACTATAGTTCACAAGCCACTGCTTTCTACTTGTTCTTCTTGGTTATTCTGCTGACTTCTCCAGGCCACCCGCCCTCAAACTGCTCAGATGGCTGTTCCTAAAACCGACACGAGCAACAGGGGACCGTTGGATAAAGCATAGCAGCCTTAATATGACAGTTCACTGCTCCTCATGGTCTGTCTCTCTGGCCCCTGGTGAAGCCTTCCATTTCAGGCAAGGGATTTACTTGTTTATTTCAGTGAGTCGTGTACGCCGCGGAGTGTGTCTGCTTACCAGGTCTGGATGGATCAGTGTGCAGCGCCTGGGTGCACGTGCGAGAGCCGAGGCTGCCCCAGCTCTTCTTCCTCCTCCCCCTCCGCTAACCCCCATTGCTGCCCTACTCCATAGTCCGTTTCGGGGCACGCTGGTCTTTCGCATACCAGCTTTCTCGCGATGGTCCTGTTGCCCAATACGTTTTATCTGCAGACCATTGGCGTTTTTTGCCTCTTTCCTGCTGAGAAAGGAAGTGCGTTTCCTCCATTTTATGAGCTTTTTGGCCATCTGAAAAGCTCTGGAAGGGGCCCCTCCCATGTCCTAAGGGGCCCACTCAGAAACGAGGAGATTTGGAGAACTGGACTTTGCTGTTGTTCTGCCTTCTTCATGATGAATAAATACACCAAGATTCTCCTACCATTGAACGTTCCTCTTTGCTTTGGGGCCATGAGTGTATTTAGATCCTCGTGGCCCTAAACAAGTATGAAAGTGGCCAGGACTGTGTTTTACCTAGCTGGGCTGCCCCAGCAATTGGATGGCATTTAATGCAGCAGTGCCTCTCCACAACAGATGGGCGGTCTAACAAAATGGGAGCAAGGAGGCGATATCAATCTTCCAACCACAGGAGAGAGGAGGCCCATCATTTGCTGTGATCCCAGGGCAGGGGCCAGATGAGCATGGTCAGTGTCCTTCTGCCCATCTGCATGAACCAGGGCAGTGAAGACCCAGAATGGGGGAGTGCTGGGATCGGTGGCCGCTGAAGTGATCACCGCAAAACCATCCTGGGGTTATTTTAGACTCGGCACCGGTCATCAAAGAAACTTTAAAAAAAGAAAGAAAAAAAGACAAGACGTGAATAACTCACAAGCTGAATGTTGCGGCTCTTGTGGATATATTTACTTCCAATTTTCAGCAGTCTACAGCCTGAACATACTAGAAAAGACAGTCTTTGCTTCTTTAGACCACAAAAGCCACACACGTCTGCATCACCAGGAGGAGGCTGTGTTGGGAGATTGTGGTCTTCCTGCTTACACCACGAAACAAGCAAACAAGCACAAACTCAAGTACTTAGATGTTAGTTGCAATGCCTCTATCGAGTAGAGTCTTCAGCTGCCTGCAAGAGGATACCGACCTTTTCCTCAGGTCATCTCCTGGAGAGTGGTCAACAGGACCCGTGGCTCAAAGGCTCTCCTCGCTGATACCCGTCATTGTATGGAAGGTCATTCTTTTTTTTTCTTAAGGCATGCCTTTTCTCCCCCCACCTGCCGCCATTCTTATTTTTGCAACGTAGAGTGTATTTGTATATAGTATTTGGCCCTTACCTTTGCCAGTGATTTGGAAGGAACACATTCTGTCTGGGTGGAGCTAATCGTTTAGTCCTCAGCTACTAACGGAAAGATTGGCAGTTTAAGCGTACACACACACACCCCTTTGGACAGTGGTGCAGGCTGTCCAAGGCAGGCCTTCCTTCTGCTCGATTAGATTTTCTTGATGGGTCAAAGGAGCCTTTCCACACAGAGCTGGAGCGTGGCCTCAGCATCAGTCTCCGTCAAGGCTGGAGGCAGCCCCTCCCATTCCCCTGGAGTTGGCACTTGAGAAGAATCCAACATCTCACTCCTGGCCTACCGCTTTTCCTACACACTTCATTGCACTTCATTTGTAAGCTGTCTCATTTCCGGGCACACAACTGTTTGGAACTAGTACCTCTGTGTCCCCTTTGCTAACTGGTTAGACCCGTGGGACGGAAAGGAATGGCTGAGACTCCTTAAGAACTGTATCTCCTTTGCTTTTCACAACCTCCATCTCCGAGGGACATTTGACACACGACAACTGTCATTCGAGACCTCTTCGGTGGCACAAAGAGCCCTGGTGTCATAGTGGTTATGCATTAGGTTGCTTACTGCAAGGTTTGAAGTTTAAAACTGCCAGCCACCCCGAGGGAGAAAGATGGGGCTTTCAAGTCTCCTGAAGAGATACGGTCTCAGAACTTCCCCAGAGTCGCTGTGCTCTGCCCTACAGAGTTGTTGTAGCTGACATGGACTCCATGGCAATGATGCTTTTTGTTTTTTTAAGGGTGGCACAGAAGTGTACTAGCTAGCCAAAAGGTGGGTGGTTCAAGCCCACCAAGAGGTGCCTCAGATATCGGGGTGAACCTCGGTGGCATAGTGGTTGTGCGCAGGACTGCAGCCCACTGGGATGGAGGTTCGATTCCAGCTCCCCGGAGCAAAGGCTGGGCCTCCTACTCCCACCACCTGAGGGAGGGATGCCCCCCCAAAAACAAAAACAAAACAAAACAAAAACAACAACAAAAAAGAGGTGCCTCAGATAAAAGGCCTGCTTGAAACGGCACGATGGGATGGTAACCACGAATCAGTCAGTGGGGGCAGTTTCAGAGTAGTTTTTGTTGTGGCTTGTTTTGGTAAAATGTCTAAAGGGTGTCTCTTCTGATAGGCCTCTGTCATTTCCAAATACCCAGACGCTTGGATCAGTGAAAAAAAAAACAAAAACCCAAACAGTGAGTCTCTTGGGAGGAGGTGGATAGATATCTAATCTCTGAACGTGACCCTCTCTTACCTTTGCATAGTCTCCATGCAGCCTCATGTCACCGTGGGATCCTTTCTCGGGAGCTACTGAGTGAAAGTGCGCGGGATGTGTCAGTTGCGTATAGAAGAATCAAGCAGATTCTTGTTTTATGGACATCTCAATATGAGGCAAGATCTCCTTTTGAAAAAGAGCATCGTTCTTTGCCTGGTTCGGGCCATTGGAGTGGGGCAACTGTCCAGTGGTTCTTATGAAGCCTTGCTCTGTTTTTATTGGATCCTGACCTTGGGCTTCAGCAGGGCGCTAGCAACCAGTCCAGGGACTAAGAGTGTGGTCCTAAGTGTCTAAAAACCACTTCACACGCTTGTTTTAGAACCGTGTCTGTTGAAATGTAGTTTTTCAAAATAGGCTTTTAAAGCTTATCTGAATAACTTGGATTCGCAGCTGAAGAGGAAGGCAGCTTTTTTTTTTTTTTCTTTCAAGGTAGATTGTATCAGAGGGGTGGGGGGAGTTGTAGCTAATTCTGGGTGATGGTTGCTATGGTGATGATTGAATGTAAATTTCAGTTTCTGTAAAACCCTGCCAAGGTTTTGATTAGAGACCCGTGCAAAGGCTTGGTGTCAGCTGGTGAAGTGGCCTAAAGAGGACTAAAGCCTCTCGTAGTGGGGGGAAAGGGGGCGATGGGGCACTGCGCGCCTCCCCAGGGGTCACGCCAACACAGACGGATCTGCATGCCGCTGCTGTCTTCATGAGTGAAACAGGAGGTCATAGGAAAGCTCTGCCCTCCTGCCAGACACTTCCTTCCTGGCAGAGATGGGGCTCCGGCAAAGGTCAGCACCCCGAGCCAGTGGCACTGGGCAGCGCAGCAGGTTTCAGGCTTAAGGGAAAGGCGTTTCGGGCAGGAGGCTGGAGCCGAGACCTTCAACCACGTTCTGACCTTTGAGTCCGTTGTTCTTGCCAGCAGGAGTGGGGAAGGGGAAACAAGCTGCAAACCCAGAAAGCCCGTGCGGTTCCCTCGGTTCTAACCCACGGTGACCCCACCCCAAGCACAGAGCAGAACAGCTCGGCCCAGCCAGTTTCCCAGGCTGTCAGTCTGTGGCGAGGCCTTCGGCCACCTCTGTGTCCCCCGGCGTGGGGGGTGGGGAGTGGGGGGCTTCGCAGGGCTGAAACAACTTCGCCTCGGGATCTGGAAACCGCCTGTAGAGAGGGTTATCGTATCAAGTTCCTCTAGAGCCCTCTTAGAAATGGCTTCATCGACCATGGAAGAGTTAAGGAGTAGCTGATGTGATAATGAACAGGTGTTTACCTGGCTCGTTGCTCTTTCACACTGCCTACTTAATTATGTGTCGTTCTGTTAGCATATCCCTATCTGTGTGTGTGTGTGTGTGTGTGTGTCTACCTGTGGATGGAGGGCTTCAAACAGTTTGTGGGGAGAATCTTTTAATCTTTTAATTCCATTTACCAGATACTTTTTAAAGTACCCTCCAGTATCTGTACATGTGTTTCCATCTCTCTCTCTCTCTCTCTTTCTCTCTCTCTCTCTCTATATATATATATATATATATATAATTTGTTTTGTTTGGGCATCACTGCTCTCCGGTGGTGGGAGTAGGAGGCCCAGCCCCACTGCTGGAATTGAACCTCCATCCCAGTGGGCCGCAGTCCCGCACACAACCACTACGCCACCGGGGCTCAGCCCTCTCTCTATATATTTTTGGGCATCACTGCCCTCTGGTGGTGGGAGTAGGAGGCCCAGCCTTTGCTCCGTGGAGCTGGAATTGAACCTCCATCCCAGTGGGCCGCCGTCCCATGCACGACCACGACGCCCCCGGGGCTCAGCCCTACAACTCAATATTGCTCAGTGTTCTATCGTTACATCACTGTTGTTTCGGGCCAGGGAGAGGATTCTGACTCATCTTTGTACAACGGAGTGAAACCCGGCCCGATCCCACACCTGTATAGCTATAGACGAGAATGTATCTCCTACTGTTAAAATGCGAACACATGTGTAATCATTGGTGTTCTTTTCCAATAGGGTAAAAGCGGTAAGGATATCATTAGCTTTTCATAGACCACATTCATAGAAATCTGGATCTTTGGTCTCTGAGAAAAATCTCAAGCGGTCACTGCTCACAGATCAAAATAATAAAGATGGACAGAATCAATGTATGATTTGGGAGCTGGACACCGTTTTCCCCGATACAGTTACTGCTACCTATGTACTGAGTAAAATTTGGAAGGAACTGAATTTGTCTTTGGATGAGCTTCTAGCTCTTTTTCCTTTCGCCTTTTCTTTCATGGACCCTTCTCCTGCAGGGCAGCCTTCAGGCCCGGTCCTTCAGCCTCATCGAGCCCTCTTCTCAGCGATGTGTCCTCGTCCCCATTACAGCCCCCCTCAAGGCCCTCCCAAGCTTAGTCACAATCCTTCCTTCGAAGTGGCCATTGTCAGCATAACCTCAGAAGTACCTGGATTCCTGGTCACTCATTAATGGTCATCCTTGAAAACTTATCTACTGGGCCACCACAGACTCTGGTCTTGAACCTTTCTGTTTAATTATTCTCTGACTTTGTGGGATACAGCAGTCATCTCTCAAACTGTAGATGAATAACATTTAAAAATATTTTCATGGGAGGCTCACACAACTCTTATCACCATCCATCCACCCATCCACCTATTGCATCAAGTACATTTGTACATTTGTTGCCATCATCATTTTCTAAACTCTTTCTTTCTTTCTTTCTTTCTTTTTTTTTTGCATCACTGCCCTCTGGTGCAAACACTTTATTTCTACTTGAGCCCTTGGTATCAGCTTCTCATGTTTTCCTCTCCCCTCCTCCTCCAGTCCATGAACCCTTGACAATTTATCATTTTTTTTTCATGTCTTACACAGACCCATGTCTCCCTCCACCCACTTTTCTGTTGTCCACCCCCAGGAGGGGTTTATAGGTAGATCATTGTGAACATTTTTTTAGGTGACTGAGTAGTTATTAAACTGAGTGACAAGAACATTATTCAACATCACCTTGATCTACTTCCATAGGGATGGTTCTGAGTTCTGCTCATAGGTCCATAAAAGCATCGGAACTAGTACAGAATGGCAGAGATCCAGCTTGACACTCACTTGCAAAAATAGACGGCAGGATTTACAGTTGACTCCAGGTGTAATAAAACAATCACATGAGATGTTGCCACTAAAAGTGAATACACACATAAGCTACTTTAATGAAACACAGGTCACTGGTCCTGGAATTTTATAATTTCACATATTCTACCAAGAATTATGCTTCATTCTGGCGACCATCCTTATTTTTTGTCCTGTTTTATTATTTATTTATTTATTTATTTAAGCATCACTGCCCTCTGGTGGGAGTGGGAGGCCCAGCCTTGTTGCAGCTGAATTTGAACTGCCAAACCAGTGGGCCGCAGTCCCACACTCAACCACTACGCCACCGGGGCTCAGCCCCATCCTTATTTTTTTTTAAGGAGAAAACTGACCAACAAGATTATGTCCAGAGAAGGGCTAACCAGGGTATTGGGAGGGCACAGGGTCTGAACCATTTTGTGAAAGACTGTCCCGGGTTCTGGATTGCAGCAGCAGGGAGAAGTCTGTGTGCTGTGCAGGTTCCTAGGTGGGCAGGGGTGGGGGCTTTACAGTGAGGTGCCACGTCTTGTCCATCCCAATTGATTAGTGGAAGCCAGTGAGTGCATGGCCTTGAGTGAAGGAAGGAGTTTACGACCCACGCTTGGCGGGGGATAGTTTCTTCTTTGTTATCTGGACCTTGTGTCTGAGTGAAGTGTGAGGCTGTCACAGCCATCGTGCCACTAACCTGAGAAGGAAGGTCATGCAGATGAAGCGAGCGTATAGAAATGGGAAGAACCTGGGTCTTGATGATGGCACCAAACCTGTACATCCGGCGATTCTCACACTCGCCCATCTTCATTATTGAAAGCATGGCAAGTCAGGTTTCCTTTGGCAGCAGAACCCAGTTTCGCCAGCTCTGGAAGACCTAAAAGGGTGGGCACTCACAGGTCCTTCAAAGTGCCCACCCCCAGAATGAACTTGTTAAAGAAGAGAACAACCTTTACTGTAAGTGTTCCAATAGAGTTGACTAGGGTTTTAAAAAACACCAACCAAAAGCCCTTTGCAGAGTGGGATTTTGTTCCGAATGATTCTGAAGGCTCTGGTAATCTTACAATTCAACAATCCTTCTCACTAAAGTAAGACTGACTCTGTAAGTTGAACTTTGCCTCAGAGCATCTGCATTATCCATAGTGGGATAACTCAGATGAAGCTGTTATTGGTCTAGGACGTGGTGGTACTGAGGTTTACCGAGGCTTTTGTACAGGGGACGCACCAGTTACTTGGCACCTATTTTACATGCTTGGCTTGCTCTTCTTCCTCTCGAGGGATCTTGGTCTTGGTGTCTCCAGATTGGCAAGGCTGTTGAACTTTGACCAAGGTTAAAGTGACCAGACGTCCCACTTTTTAACAATTTAACAATGTCCTGTGGCATTTTACAGTTAAAATAGATATAATACTATTTTTGTGTTCTATGAAAATTTTTGTTGCTCTTTATAGACCAAATTTTAAATCAAGAACACCCGCCCCCTTCCCACCGATCAATGTTCCTGCTTAAAAATCTGGTCACTTTAACCAAGGTGGAAATAGACTTGGGATTTCTGGACTTACAAGACCCAACACAGAGACTGCAGTCAAGGAGAGGACAACAGAACACCAGAAGGGGACAGAGGTGGTGCGGGCCAGTGGTTGGTGGTAGTAACAGGCATCCAGCTGCTAGGCTAAAGAGAAGCAGCTTTGGGTCTGCTTTAACCTAGGCTCCTTTCAAACACATGAACTGATTCAGCTGTTTCTACATAGATATTCATGTGCACTTATTTCAGTCTTCAAGTTGTCCATCCGTTCTCACCTTCCTTTTCTTACTTGTACTTCCCCACTGACATCACCTCACTGCTGCCGACGGTGGCCCATGTTATAAATAGTCACAAGGAGAACTGGAGAGACATGTTTGCACAAGATTAAGGGTCCTTCGGGGCGGGTGATAGGGAGGGAAAGGGGTTTTCAGGAGTAAACAATGAAGGTGAGAGGGGAAAGAGACCACTAGAACTGACTGTGTTTACACAGCTCATTTGAATCCATCTCATTATTTTATTTGTTTATTTATTTGCACAACACATTTTAAAGACGATTTACATGGTGGCGGTGGTGGGGCTGGTGGGGTGTTCTAAAACTGATGTGATTGTAAGGATTTTAGGATATGTGCTGCCAAAGCAAGCACCGTGATTGTAATGGTTGTTCAATTCTTCTTGATTGATTGAACTGTTGACTTGTATAATAAGTAGGTTATGTGCCAATAAAACTGTTGGGGGAAAACAAAGATCAAAGGGACTCTGTATTTGTGCTTGTTGACGTCGTTGGTCAACAAGGGGACAGATCCTTCAAAATGCCCACCCGCAGAATGAACTTGTTAAAGAAGAGAACGAGTTTTGGCTGCTCGCAATCCCTGATGGCAGAGTCAAACTGCCCCCTCGGGTTTTCTGGGCCCTGCTCTCTCCAGGAGCAGAGTGCCGGCCCCTCTCCAGGAAGCACGCGCCACTGGCCTCTTGGTTAGCAGCCGAATATTGAACTGTTCTACCACCAAGACTTCTAACCAAGCCACGCCCATTGCCATCAAATTGATTCCGACTCATGGTGACCTTGGTGGACAGGGCACCGCTGCGCCTTTGGATTTCTGAGAGGGTAAATCTTCCTGGGAACAGGTGGCCGCCTTTTTCTCCCAAGGAGTAATTGGTGCATTTGAACCCCCGACCTTAAGTAGTTGGTCGTTCAATGTGTAACCCATTACACCCACAGGGCACCTTTAGGATTCCTTCACTAGCATTTAATTGTCAAGGCCAGGGAGCTCCTGGAGTATCAGGACTAGCCAAGCATCCCACAAATCAAACCCCACTGTTTCTTAATGCAGAGACTGCTGAAGCTCTGGGAAGAGGCTTCCTACAGAGAATGCCTGGGCCCTGGGACGGGAAGAGACTCACCTGAGGCCGAGTGGTTTAAGGTAGCTAATAATGAATCATTGACCTGTAGGAGTGTGAGGATGCCCAGGTTTGGCTTACGGGCACAGCTTTTTGGAGAATTTGATTTGGAAGAGCAAGCATGATTTGTTTTAAGATGGATGGGAGGGCCGACTGCAAGCAAGAGACAAACGAAAGTGGCGCGAAGAGGCTCATTACTTAGATAGTGAACATCTTTTTGTTTAGGAGGCAGAAAATGACTCAACCAGCATTTCTTCCCAGAGATGGGAGTCCTCAGCCCTGTATACTGGGCACATCTGGTGCCAGGTTGGTCCAGTATGTATCTTCTTCTGGCTTGGAGGACTGGTGGTGAAAAAAAAAAGGAGAAGGAGGAGGAGGAGAAGAGGAAGCAGCATCAGCAGCTGCCGCCAAACCCAGAGGTTGTTCGGTCGGTGCTTATGTTGAAGACATAGAGCAAGTAGGTGGACTGTTTGACTCCTTTGAGAATTTATTTTCTCTTCCAAAGAGCCCCCGGAAGTTGTCTCAGGCGGAAAGATGGAAAAAAAACAGTTCTTTGACTGGTCAACATCAGGCTGAAACAGGGCATCTCATCTGTTGGATTTCAGTTCTCAGGCTGAAATTTAACATACCCCTGGAATAGAACTAACTGGGAGAGTCAGTTTGAGCAACTCTGTTGTTAATTATTAAGCAAAATCAATACCTTTTCCATTTAATTTGGACTTTTTTTCAGTGAGACAAGTTGAAGGTCATTTATGCAAAGACAGAAATACGGCATATGGCGAGGCGCTGGAAAGGGAGGGAAGACTTCCGAGAAGTCGGTGGGAGAGCCTGGTGACCAGTCTGTCTGGGGCACCTTTTCTCACTGGTTCTGCTCATAACTGCTACCAAGACACGAAGGTCAGCAAGGGCAGGAGAGACCCGAGTCAGATCAACGGGGGCCTTGAAAAAAACAATACCACCTCACTGCCACCGAATCCATAGCTGGGAAACTCCCTGCCATCGGTTCCAAAACGAGGAGCCCTGTCACTACCTCAGTTCACAGCCAGCCCAGCAAGGAGATGTTCTGTGCCTCCAGGAAGAGGGAGATACAACCTCTGGGCCAGAGGTTAGAAGGTTTCGAGGCAATGCCCACTACCAGAAAAGAAGATATTTCAGCATTTTAGGGGGGAAAGAGTTAAAGGTACCGAGAAAGCGGCAAGCAAAAAGCTCTCCACATAGGCGCGCAGGCTTTATATATTGCAGCAGAGCCCCGGGGGGTGGGGGAGGGGGAGAGTTCTTGGCCACACCATCCTTCAGGGCAAGCAGTGGTCTCCCAGCGGGCAGAGGAACCGCAGCCAGCACAGGAGCAAGGGGTTGGGGCTGCAGATGGATGCTGACACCAACACCCCACTCTTGTTACCCCCTCCAGGAACTAACCCCACTGGGAAAGTCCCCGTGCCCTTTCCTTTGTAGATAAACTGGTTTGCTTGCTTGAATTGTGAGAGTGCCACGCTGCTATCCTTTCAGCCTCAGGGTCCACACCTCCTCGGAATTCAAATGCCAGTATGAGCAGTGTGCGCTGGTCTCGTGTAGAAATGTTATTAATAAGGATATTAATAATGATAACGGCTCTGGAAATGGCAGTTGCCTTTACTCTTTGGGACACTAAATATTTGTCAGACGTTGTGTTTGACAACATTTACCAACAAGGGTCATTGGACTCTGAGGGCTTGAGTAATTCGTCCAAGCTCGTAGGTGGAAGAGCTGGGAACCCACTCACATGACCTGACCTCCATGTTGCACGTTGTATGCCCTTCAGTCGATCGTAACTCAGATGACCCAATCGGACAGAGTAGACATGTCCCATAGGGCTTCCTAATGATCACATCGTTATGGGAGCAAGTGACTCGATCTGAGTGGCTTAGTGGATTGGATCTAGTGACCGTGGGGTTAGCGGTCGCCTTTTTAACAATTGTGCTACAAGAGTTCCCGTGTGTTTGGAAGTCTTGAGAATTCTAAGCAGGAATGACCAGAAACCTCAGGGCTACACGCCGAAACCCACCCTGGCAATTGACCATGCTCCCCATGGCTACATTGCAATGACTGAGCCTGATAGGGAGCTACAGTCAACAAGGACACAGACACGAGACTTTTCAAGTGGCTGGCCTCAGTGCCACGACTCCCGACAGACTGACAAGCTTTGCCTTTGGCTGCGATGGCCTGGGGGTCCTTCTGCTTAGCCTCCTCCCTCTTCTTCCTCAGGGTCAGACAGTCTGATGGCTCTCCCCGCCCTCTCCTCCCCCTTTCCTCTCCCAGGTATTTCTCTCAAAAAAAACCCGTTGCTGGTTTAGTCCTGTTTTAGCATTTGCTTCTCAGCAGACCTGGGTAACACAATATACCATGCAAGACTCCTCAGGGCGGGCGTGGAGCAGCCTGCTAGATAAATTAGGGGCTGAGACAATTTCCTGTTTACCTCTAACTTACCCACTAAAAGCCTCAAGGCACAAAGGCTTGCAGGTCCTCCCACCTGCCCCCTCCCCAGCAGCTAGTAGTTTAGGTAGTTAGCCTTATCTCATTCATTGATTCACACATTCATGCAAGAAGCATTTATTGATTTCCTACGATGTTCTAGGCCCTGGGGACACAAAGATGAATGTCAGGGACTCTGCCTTGAAAGAAAGCATGGTCTGGGGGGAAGACAATTTGGTCCACAGAAAAACAACACTAATTGCTAATGACTATTGAGTAGCTATTCTTTGCCACTCTTTTAAGCATTTTATATGAATTAACTCATCTCATGCTTCCAACTCTTGTTTGAGGTAAGTGGCATTAGTGCTGTTCCTTGTATCTGGGGAAACTGAGGCACAGAGTGACAGATAGTGGGTGACTGAGCTGAAGTTTGTATGCAGGTAGACTGCCCCCTCACCATGATGGCTGGTCTTATTAGGAAGTGTGGCCGAGGCTAGAGGCAGGACACCTGCTGCTATCCAGAAAGTTCAGGCTTCCATTTTAATTGAAACTCTTGAGCGGACTGCTTTTAACATCCCCCATCCTTTGACACTGTGGGGACAATTGCCCAGACAATCTGATAAGTACAGGACACCTGTTTTACTGGAAGTACTCAAAGCTCAGTGATCCAAACTGGAAGTCGCCCTGGTCCCTGCCGGAGCGATTGTTCTTTCCTGTGCCTTTGGCTAAATGGAACATCCGTGGATGCTGGACACGCCTTTCTGGGACTAATTTGATTGGCTGACTCTGGACTCCCCAAAGCAGAGATAGATTCCTGCTTATCTCTGTAGGGTAGAAACATTCAGTAAATGGAGAACAAAACTGATAGTTCGGAAAATCACAAATAGGTGCGCTAAACTCGCATGGAAGGGGGACACCTGCTTGTGTGCTGCAATAATAAAACCCAAGAGCAGGAGAGGGAAATGTGTTAGAACTTAACTTCTGAGCACCCAGATTGCCAAAGACAGCGATGACAGTAAGTCTCAGTTGAATCCCCTCAGCCCGTTGACTCTCCTTCATTGACTCATAGGCACCCTTACAAGGCAGGGTGGAACTTTGTGTATGTTTCCGAGACTTTGGCTCTCTACAGCAATAGGAAGCTCCTTCTTTCTCCCGAGGAGAAGCTGACTGGGAGTTTCAAACTTCGGACCTTATGAATGGTCTTGCCCTCAAATAGAATGCATTGGAAAGTGGAATCCTGCAGATATGGTTAAAATTGAACACCCTATCCCTGGTTTTCCCTTGGGACTCATTTTTAATTTGCTGTAGTTTCTATTATCTTCTGCTTCCTCTTGGATTAAAGTTTTTCTGTTTTATTTTCTTGTTTGTGTGTGTGTGATGTACATGAAATCCAGAGTAAATAATCCATAAGGATGTAGCTAGTTTAATAGTTTCTTAACTTATGACAGGGGCAATAGGGAGCTAATGTTAATGAGTACCAGTGAAGAAAATATTCTAAAATTGATTGTGGTGATCACAAGTATTTAACTTTGCCTTGTGTTTTTCCATTTCCAAAGCACTTCTGCATTTATATAATTTAATCCCATTAAGCCTGTGCAACAGGCCAGGCAGGGACAAGCATACCTATTTGAGGAGAGAACATGAAAACGTAGGCACCTGAAGCTAATCAAGTAAGTGATGGCAGAGATGAGCTTGACATAGGAACTTTCTGAGGCTCGGTGGACTGTTCTTCTCTAGAACCTTCAGTAGCAGCTTTACATACCTAAGAAATAGAAAATCCCTTTGGAAGCTGACCCGGTAATACACGCTTTCATTGTCTGGGCACTTAGCAATTCCCAAGTCAAAGGCGTTTTGTTTCGCTGTTTGGGGGTTTTTGCCTGGTTGTCTTTTGCTCATGATCACTTAAGCAGAATATGTGTTTCCTTTCAAGGAGAAACGTGCTATCACTCATCCTGACCACACTGTGAAGCGGGACAGGTTCATAGTCAGGAGTGTGAGATTGAAAGTTACCCTTCTTAGAAATAGAAAGTGAAATTAATCAGTCCCGTGTCATAGCTTCCCTTGGTCAGAATACTGAGGGTCAGGAAAGGCAGGGACCAAGGAAGTACCATCCTGACCTTCCCTAGCGTGGTAGAGAAACTAAAGGACCGGCGTCTTTCTTCACCCTTTCCTGAGCTTGGTGTTTTTATTAAGACTTTCCTGGGGCCTCTCCATTCTTGGCTGGGTGAACATAAGCCGTTTTCCCCTGGCCTGCCCCGAACAAAGCCTATTTGTTTGTCCTTACACTGAGAAATCCAGACGTCACTGTCTATTTAGATTAGAATTGATTTCTGACCCAGGAAACCAAGAGGAGCCTGTTAAAAGACGACTTATTAGTGGCCTCATTACCAGCCTGCCGTGTGCCATTTGAACCAGATTTACATTGAGAGAGGAAGCACATTTACAAGTGTCGGAAAGAAATGAAGAAAGAGGAAGCCTTTCACAGGGCCTGTGGTATCTCCTGCTGTTAGCAACGTAGGGATTTCCTGAACGAAGAAATAGGGGCCTGAAGGTCTCTGGGGCCAGGCGCCATGGGTGGGGAGTCTGTCCCTCCTGGGGCCTTTGAGGTGCTGGTGGGGGGATGGTGTTTCTCGAGACCCCGAGGAGCTCAGTCAATGGAGTGTTCCTGGGCCCATGTCCTAGCTGTCCTTTCTTGTTTGCTCTGTTGGTCACCCTGGAAATGCCTGGGCTTGGTTGGAAGTGGTTTCTTTGGACCTGTGTCGACGTTGTGGGGACGTTGTTGGTCACAACCCTGTCTGGGTTTCACCCAGCGACTGCATGAAGGGAGCTGCATTCTGTGGCCTGGAAGCCGCTCACATGGACGTCATTTCCCACGTGGTCATGCTTTCTGGGAGCCCTTGTTTCCCCCTTCAGATAACTCGTTCTAACTAGGAATCCTGAGTTCTGAGTGGGGGTCTACCATCTAGCCAGCTGCTTCGGGCTGAGAACCAGTCTGTGCCCTTCCTCTGGCTTTGTTTACCCCCCTGTAAGATGGGGATGGTCACACGTGTCACACACACACACACACACGACAGCAAATGAGAAAGTTCTGAGATGCTGGGTGGTGAGCAAGTTGCACATTCACGCGTTGCTCTTTATTATATTGTGTGTGTTTGTGTGTGTTGAGAGAGAGAGAGAGAGAGAGAGAGAGAGAGCACACAGACCCAGACCCCTCACCTGCAGGAGGAGCGCCCCCCCCCCCCCCCCCCCCCCCCCCCCCCCCCCCCCCCCCCCCCCCCCCCCCCCCCCCCCCCCCCCCCCCCCCCCCGTCTCTGCTCCGTGTATGACAGCAGCACACCTCCACCCAGCATGCTTGCCCCTGCAGGGTTGGCTTTGGAAGAGGGTGGGCGGGCCCAGGGCTGCTACTGAGGTGGAGTGGTGCAGACCACCTGGTGTCACTGACAGAGGAGGTGGCACCCCAACGAGTGACTATAACATTTCAGTGTAGTGTTTCAGTAGGACTGTATCATTTTTAACCAAAGCATCCCTGTAGTGGGTTATACCAAGAAAAACAGTTTTCATGAGCAACTCAGCTTTCAAATGCATCAAAAGACTTATGAGGCTAAAACTATACTAATTTATGTTTTAGGCCTTCTAATTTACAGTCTGTTACCCAATTCTATAGTGCATCGAATCGAGCAGTTTCCTCTTCAGGTCTGTTGTCTTTGTTGTTGCTGTGTTTCTGGAGTCGACGATTTTGTCATAATAACTGGTATTGCCATGACAACAGGGCGGTTGTAATGAGTCAACCTAAATCAATTTGTCAATCTGTATCAGGAACTTTTTTTGAGATGAGATGGTAATTAAAAGAAAAGATGGAAGAAAATTAAAAAAAAGAGAGAGAGAGCTCCCACTCAGTTACTAATAATGTCATTCTAAGAAGAAAGATTTTACACAACAATTTTGTTGTCAGTATTCCTATAATCTAAGCACCAGTCGGTATCTGCATCACACCATATTTGGGGCGAAAGTTGGTCACCAGCAGGGCCCAGGCAGCCACAGGGTCTGGTCTCGGAGGCCACCGTGGGGGAGGGTTGGCATGACGTGGAGGGGCTGAGCCTGGTTGGTCCCCTCGGTGGACAAGGGTGAACGCACGCTCTCTTTGGTTGTCATGGCAGCCTGCGCCATATGCTATTTTTGTTCCAGCTGAAGAGCAGGTAGGTTGGGTTGGGGTGGGGAAGGGAAGAGAAGTCATCATGTTTCTTCAAAACAAGACAAAGCAGCCTGACTGAGTAGTTCACTGGAGGCACCCGGGGGGCTCTCGGGTGTGGGCGACGTGAGGTCTCCTCTCTGCTCCCTCTCTCCCCTCCACCCCCACGCGGCCCAGGTCAGTTGTCAGGTGAATGCAGGCAAACCTCATCCTTGTCCCCTTGAGCTGGGCATAGACTGGGGCTGATGTATAGGCTCCTGGACCACTCCACGTGACTCATCCACTGACGTGGACTGTGTGCCAGTGGCCTCAGGAGTCCACAGCTGGCACCGAACACCTGGACGGCAGGGCTGGTGGGACAGGACAGGTGAGCCAGCCTGTGTTCTGAAAGCCAGCAGCATGGATTGCACCAGATGAGGTGATGGGCGCTTCAGATGAATTCGTTTTTTCTCTTGACCCCCTTATATCTTTGTTTGCTTATTTAAAGTCTGCGCGGGGTATACGCGCACAGGATCATTCTTTCCTTTTTGGCATCACAGAAGGAGGAGGAGGGTCACAGCCATGATGAGGGCGCTGGTTGGATTAGTGTCACTTGAATGAACTCACTGTCAGCCATGAAGTGATGGTCACCTCCTCTCTTCCCTGACTTTATGACCAGGAAGACATCTTACCGCCATTCCCAGAGAAGGGAGGAGATGGGTAAAGGAATATCTCGCATTCAATACACGTCATCATCATTTGATGACTATGGAGTGACTTGCAGGCCGGGCAGACTAGTCACTCTTTGTTGGGAGCTTTCTAAGTGATGGTGGCTCATTGGACAGGAAATCTGGTATCCATTAACCAGAATGTGTGAACAAGGGGTAAGAAGGACCCAGCGGCGATGACTAAGACGAAAAAGCAGTCTTCTTGTTTTCCAGGAAGTCGGGGGGCAGTGGGGTCTCTTGACACCCAAAATGTGAGCCCCACTGTTGCAAATCTCTCACCCTCCACCCTGTGAAACCCACATGCATTGCAGGCAGAGCAAAAGCTCCTCCTGTGAGTCTGGGGACCAGGCCTGCTCTGAGACGTCCCCGGGAGGTTTCTCAAGACCTACAGCCATAGTAGCACTGGTTTTCTGAGCTAATGAGTAGAAATAAAACACACTGTAGGAAGAACGGCTG
>PVJH01035676.1:0-19298 GCA_004026705.1 Nesogale talazaci
AAGGGTAATATAGGGGGCAGATAATGGGGGCCTGGAGGGAGGGAGAATGTTTTGAGAGTGATGATGGCAATGGGTGTGTAAAAGTGGCCTGAATACAACTGATGTTGTTGGGGATTGTGATGGGAGTTGTAGGGGCCCCCCAATAAAATGATTAATTTTTTTAAAAAGGGGGGGGGAGGGAAAGGGGAGGGTTTTTTTTAAAGGGGCTTGTATCAAGGACTCAGGTGGAAAATATTGGGAAATGTATGTGGAAATATGTGTGCAAATGTGCTTGATATAAATGATGTACTGAATGTTGTAGTAGCTGTAAGAGCCCCCAATAAAATTAAAAAAATAAATTAAAAAAAAAAAAGAATATTGAAAGCCCAAATCTGTGTTGAAAGAAGCATAGTCAGCATGTTCCTTGGAAGCAAAGATGGCTTTACTTTGTTTCTAGTACTTTAGACAAATTATCAGGAGAGACAAGTCTCTAGAAAAGAGTTTCTCTCATAGATTGATGTATTGGCTGTAACAATAGGCTCAAATAAAACAATAATTATAAGCATCGGACGTGTTTCTTTTATGTTATACAAAGGGTCTCTATGAGTCATAATTAACTGGACAGAACTAAAACCAACCTAACAACACATACACCTACATTGTTATTGTTAGGTGACATAAAGATGATTCTAGCCCTTGGCTACCTAGCTGTTCTATGCAAAACAGAACAAAACACTGCCCAGTCCTGTTCCATCGTCACAAGTGTTGTAATGCTTGACCCCATTGTTTCAGCCACTGTGTCAACCCATCTCCCTGAGAGCCTTCCGCATTTGTTTGTCCCTTTATTTCACCAGACATGATGTCTTTCTCCAGGGACTGATCTCATCTGATAACACATCTAAAGTATAATGAGACAGAATCTCTGCACCCTTGCCTCTAAGGAGCACTCTTTCTCTGTTTCTGCTTCAGAAATTTTTCTCTTATTCACACTGGAATTACAACCTAAACTGACCAATACCTTCCATTAATATTTCACATACCCTATTTGCATGATCTCACCCAATCACCTGGTGGGAGTTACAGAGATATGGATAGAAAAGCTGTATTAAGAAATTTCACTTCGAGCTGAGCCCCAGTGGCATAGTGGTTGAGTGCGGGATTGAGGCCCACTGGCTTGGCTGTTCAAATCCAACAACAGCTCTCCAGGAACAAGGCTGCGCCTCCCACTCCCACCAGAGGGCAGTGATGCCAAAAAAAAATTTTTTTTAAAAAGAAAATGACATTTAAAAAAAAAAAGAAATTCCACTTCACCACAATGGTATATAGTTCTATGCTTAGAAACATTAAAGAAACACTTGGCCATACTCTTCCAAGACAGTTCAGTTTGTCCCTTTAACAGTCCCTGGTATTTTCAATAATCGTTTGCTGTACAATTCAAATGTATCAATTTCTCTTTGGTCTCCTTTATTCAATGTCCAATATTCATGTACATAGGAGGCAATAGAAAGCACTGTGATTTGGGCCAGGTGCACCTTCGTATTCAAAGTCACATGCTCATTTTTTAATCCTATGAAGCGGCCTGAGGAGCAGATTTATCGAATGCAGCTCGTCTTCAGACCTCTTGCCTGCTTCTTTCATGAGCGTTGCTTGTGGATCTCAACAAAACAAAATCTTTAAAAGCTTCAACCCTTTCTCTATTTATAATCATGCAACTGATTTGTCCAGTTGTAAAGATTTGTTTTCTTTACATCGAGTTCTTATCCTTATTGAAAGCTGCAATCCTTGATTTTCATCAACAAGTGCTTTCAGCAAGCAAGGTTTTGTCATCTGCATTTCGCAGATTCTTAATGAAGGTCTCCAATCCTGATGCCACATTCTTCATAGAAACCAGCTTCTCTGATGATTTGCTCAGCATACAGATTGAATAAGTATGGTGAGAGGATGCAGGCTTGATACAAATATTTCCAGATTTTAAATCATGTAGTGTTCCCTTGTTCTGTTCGCACGACTGCTTGTATCAGGTGGAACCAATTCTATGGCACATAACAGCAGCAACAATTTGATACCTTTCATTTCTCCCCTCATACTCCTGCTCGGTTCATTAATTTCTTGCCAGGGTCCTGCAGACACAATTCACAATTTTGAGGATTTACTGGGAATACCAGGAAGTTGCCACAACTCAGATTCAGAAAACATTAAGTATACAACCATTGGTCTCCATGAACAACTCTCCTCAGCCAGCAGCAGTCTCTCTCTCGTCCTCAACTTGTCAAGCATGTGATCCTGCGGTTTCTCCCATATGGGACAGGAAGCCCATTTGCAGCTCCACCTCACTGTCTCAAGCTCTCTGGGGCTCCTTTGCTCAATCCCTTGCACTCTGTTCTGTGATCACTGCTCTTGTCCTCTGCAGCTTAAGGCAGGTGTCTCTAGTAGCTCTTCTTCCTTGGTGGTCCTGGGATTCTTTCTCTGTTCCTGCTTTGGAAATTATTCTCTTGTTCACCCTGGAATGATAACTAATACTGAGCAATTCCTTCTGTTTATCTTTTACATACTTGCTTGGTCTCACCCAATCATCTAGTGGGAGTTACAGAGACATGGATAGAAAAGCTATGTTTAGAAATTTCACTTCACCACAATGGTATATCTTTGTATGATTATAACCATTAGAGAAACACTTCAGATACACAGATAATAACAAAGTAATAATAATAGTGCTTTGACATACATCACAAAGTAGTGCCTTTTGGTTGGTACAAGCCATTGTATCTACCTCAGATTTTAAAGTAATGGGCTTCATGGAGGCCAGCTTGTAACCACGTTAGGTTTTAGTTGGACATTGACCAAGCTAAAACCTTCTGTACTTTATATTTTCTAGGAATAAGGAAGTGTGGTTGTTTATTTTTATCCATTGGCTGTTCCTGCCACTCAGTAGCTTTAGGATCTTGCCCATACTCTGATAACTCCAAATGTTTGTTTTATATAGCATATCATGTGTTCATCTGGGTACGTTAGAGAAACAAATCCACAGAAACTCAAATGTATAAGAGAGAGTTTTATATAAAGGGTAAGTGCCCATCAAGAAAGCATCCCAACCCAGTGCTGTCCAAGCCCGTATGCCAGACACCAATCCACAAAATCCTCCTCCATCTCCCAAAACACACACCCTGATCCCACACAATGATCCCGGCTGCGGGAGGGAAGCTGAATCGGTGAACATGTAAACATCTCAGCACTGGCAAGGGTCTCCACCCGGCTGCTCCAGAACCCATGTTAGGAATATCTCACGGGAAGTGAGCCTTGTCAGGCTCACTGAAGCACGAAACTGACTAAGGCAGCTGCACCCTGGTCCTATCATCAGAGAAAGCAAGAGACCCAAGAACTAGAAAGGCAAGGGTTACCGAGCCATTTATCTCTCAGACTTCAATTAACTTCACATGTGTTTATTGGCCAGTCTGGCACAGTAAACTTCAGCTGTCTCATATATGATTGCGCAAAAGGTATGGAGGACACACCTGACTTCTGTGTTTCTGCAGATGATATGCTTGGCATTGCAAGGTTGTCACACTTCCATATCAGCTTTCAAGCAACATTATTTGGTTTCCTGCCTCTTTTGAACCCTCTTCTGTAGTTCACTGCACCAAAATCCCCTTCCATCGCTTCGAATAGCACAAGTCTTTGAATGTTGCTATGCCTTCCTCAGACGAACCGTGACGACTGCTGCTCTGCTATTCCTAAAGTTGGCTGAATTCTTGCTGTTTCTGATGGAACCTGCCTCCAGAAATGGCAGAGAAGCTGATCTGGCTGGCCAAGCAATCTGTAGTGAGAGACTGTGAATTACTCTTTTCCTCTCCAACTTATAGTCCACTCTACTTTTTTTCTATTTCTTCATAAGCTTGAAGTGCCCTGTTATAGAAGGTCAAGGGAATGTTTTCTGTAATTTTATCAGTCTTAGGAATGTTCAGTATCTCATCTTTTTAAACAAGTATCCCATCTTTTTAAACAAGGACCAAATGCTTTTTTTTTTTACTTTCTTTTTTTTGGGGGGACATCATTGCCCTCTGGTGGTGGGAGTAGGAGGCCGAGCCTTTGCTCCTGTGGAGCCGCTGCTGGAATTGAACCTCCACCCCAGTAGGCCGCAATCCCGTGCACAACCACTACGCCACCAGGGCTCAGCCATTTTATTTCTTTAAAAAAATCATTTTATTGGGGGCTCGTACAAGTTTTATCACTATATATATATATATCCATTGTGTCAAGGACATTTGTACATTTGTTGCCTTGATCATTCTCAAAATAATTGCTTTCAACTTGAGATCTTGGTATCAGCTCCTCATTTCCCCCTTCCTCCTCACCCCCTCCCTCATGAAGCCTTGATAATTTATAAATTATTATTTTGAACAAACGCCAAATGTTTTGGCCACACTTAATTGTACAGAAGGCAGTTAAGAATAAAAAGTACCAAATTACAGAGAACTCCAATCCTGGTGTGGTATGGGTTTCAATAGTGTGTATGTGTAAGAAAAGGAGACAAGAGAGATATTGGCATTAGAAAACATATCTTATGGTTTCAAGAGTTTCTTTCTATGCATTTAGAGGTAGATGAATATTTATGATCAATTTATAGAAAACTCACATAACTAAAAGCGTTCTAAGTTGCATCTAGTTTCTTTTTATATTGAATTTTTTATTATCTCAAAGACAGTTTCTGGGAAATTACAAATATAGAGAACACATGTGAAGGTAAAGTACTGTTGTCCCATGTAATTCCAATTAAACTTAAAGTTTACATGTCTTTGAAATTAATAAAAATTGCATACTGTCTTACTGTTTTAAAAAGGCCTTTCCTGAAATGTTCTAAGATATTAAGAAAAGCTAGAGATCTCAACTTTTAAAAAAAGAGATCATAAAATTTGAATTTACAACTCAGCTTAACTATATTTGCTTAGATTGGGCCAATATTTTTCTTGGAACTTTTTTGTTTATTCATAATTTAAGGAGTTTAAATCTTTCTTAGAAAAGCTATCATACTCCAAATCCTAAGCCTTCAAATGAACATGGTGCTTTTATCTTCTGTCTAGAGAGTATCCAATTTTTGAATCTTTAAAGAAATCTTCATATAAGAGGCAGGTATGTGTTCATCAATCCTATTGGTGATTATAATGGCAGCTTATGCTTGTACTGCATTTTGAAGCCTTTTTCCCAAAAGAAAGATAAATCACATATTGCTGAAATTACCCTTGAAAGTCCCTTAGGAAGTCACTACATCCAAGCCTGGCATGTTGTTTCTCAGGAAGTTCAACATGACCAGTTTTTCCTACAGCTACAAAACAGATTGGGCAACAGATGAAGTGGCTAATTTTTGTTTAACAGCAATGTTTTATGGAAAGTAAATAAATATCTTTCAACAGTAGAATCACACAGAGGGCCTAGATGGTCACTAATAAAAGAAACTTGGTATATGAGACCCCAAATAAGCAGCCTAATACATTACTCAGAGTACAGTGTACTCATTACTGAGTATAGTGACACCTTCAATAGCCTGAAATAAATAAATGAATCTAGTCTTTACTATTTTCATACAGAAAAATAGTCTAGCTAATAACTATGTCCACCATTCATCTGTCAGTTGTCATATAATGTGAAAGTTGGGAACAAAGAGGAAGGCTTGGTAGTTGGAAAATTTGGCTTTGGTGATTGAAACACAGCTGGATAATGCAAGACCAATGACTTCTTCATAGTAAATATCTTTTTTTCAGCAACACAAATGGTGACTATACATGTGGATCTCATGATGTAGAATGCACCAGAATTAAATTGACTACAGATAAAGAAAAAGAAAATGGAGAATCACAATGTCACAAGACAAAACATGGTTAGAGATCAACTGTGGAAAAAAACCCATCTTATTTATATACAAGCACAGGTTGAAGCAGAAGAAAATGAAAAGAAAACAATGATAATCAAAGTATGACCTTACTCATACCCCACCTGAATATAGAGACTAAATCAAGAACAAGTTTGAGACATTGAACACAAATGGTCAAAGACTCACTGAGTTGTGGGATGGCATGAAGAAATCATACATAAAAAAGCAAAAGACATTAAATAGGAAATAAAAAAGACCAAAGTGCATATTATACATAAGAAGAGATTCTTAAACTAAAGCTAGTAGCTAAACCAAATGGAAGAAATGATGAAATAAATGAGCTGATCATGAATGAAATGTGTAATGCTCTTGAACTAGGAAACCAAAAAAAAGAAGAATATACTTTGCACATCTCGAGATGGAAGAACTGAAAAAATACTTAAAGCTTTAGTTGAAGTATTAAAAGGTTTTATAGACAAAATATTGAACAAAACAGAAGATTGAAGAAATAGAATCAATGAACCACATAGAATTGGTTAACATTCAACCCTTTTAAGATTTAGCATATGATCAAGGACTGAAGGAAGAAATTCAAGATGTACTGAAAGTATTAGCCTTCAAAAGCCTTCAAAAGAAGGCTCCAGGTGTTGACAGAATACCAATGGAAATGTCAAAACAGGCTGATGAGACACTGGAAGCACTCATTTACTCCATCCCAAAATTTTGAAGGCAAACATCTGGCAATAGACTGAAAAACATTAATTATATGTATGAGGGGGTATACCCACATACCCCCCAAAATGAAATTTTTTTCAAGGCAATGTATTAAATTTTTTTCTTTACAAAACAACCTTATCACCTTAAAAGTACTCTCCATTACACTTAATATATTTGTCAAATGTGTGATTCCATTCTTGAAAATGGTTTTCAAACTCATCTATTTGGATGGCTGACAGCACCTCCCTCATTTTTTCTTCTTCACCACTTCTATGTCATAAAATTGCTATCTTTTCATATCCCTCTTAATTTGTGGAAACAAAATGAAGTCGCATGGAGTGAGGTCAGGTGAGTCAGGTGTGGGGGGCAAGAGAGGCATGCTTCCCCCCTCCCCCCAAAACTGGTACACTGAGATAGCTGCATAAGCAGGTTCACTGTTGTGGTGGCAAAACTGGTCTCCTGTCATCTCCAACACAAGACTTTTTCTTTCAGTTGCACACTGTTATGCAATCTTTTCAGAACCTTTAAATAGAAAGCTTGACTAATAGTCTGATCTGGTGGAATGAACTCCAAATGCACTATACCCCTCACATCACAGCCATTTTTTTGGGGGGGTGGGGCAGTAGCTCCTCCTATATTCCACAGAAAGGTTACCCAATTGCAGAAAATATGGAACAATATTATTAATATCAAAAGCAAGGAGCTTTTGCTGAAGATGTGAAACAATGGTTGCAGCAGTACATTGACAGAGAGTTGCCAGAATTTTGAGGATGATTCAAAAGAGAATGCAAAAAGAGAAATACCACTGCTAAACATCAACTGGATCTTGGGTCAAAGCAGAGAATACAACAAAGATGTTTATTTATGTTTATTAACTATGTAAAGGCGTTGTAGGTCATAGCAATCAATGGATAACATTGGGAAGGACAGGAATTTTCAGAACATTTCATTGCCATCAAGTGAAACCTGTCCTTGACCAAGAGATAGATTTCAAACAGATGAAGAGGAAACTGTGTGGTTTAAAATCAGGAAAGGTGTTTATAAGGTCTTTTTAAAATCATAGTTGTTGTATCCTTTCACAATACTAATTCAATCTTTATGCTCAGCAAATAATTTGAGTATTTGGATTATGTGAAGAACCATTGGAAAAAAGATCTTAACAGCCAAAGATATGTAGATAACACAACCATACTTGCTGAGAGGTAAGAGGATTTGAGCACTTATTTTATTTATTTATTTTTTGGGGGGGCATCACTGCTCTCCGGTGGTGGGAGTAGGAGGCCCAGCCCCACTGCTGGAATTGAACCTCCGTCCCAATGGGCCGCAGTCCCGCGCACAACCACTATGCCACCGGGGCTCAGCCCTTGAGCACTTATTAATGAAGATCAAATGATAGTCTTCAGTGTGGATTTCAACTCAGCACAAACAAAAAACAAGACTCCTTACAATTGGATCAACAGATAACATCAAGATAAAAAGGTTAAAAAAAGAGAATTGAAGCTGTTGAGGGTTTTATTTTACTTGGAATTACCATAAATGCTCATGGAAGCAGGAGTCAAGACATTAAGTGGTATAATGCATAGGAAAACTGCCATAAACAATAGCAACAACAAATCTTTAAAAAGTTAAAATGCAGAGATGTCACTTTGAGGACTACAGAGCTCTCGACTGAAATTGTATTATTGTCAATCACCTAATATGCATACAAAAGCTATGAAAACTAGAGATGAACTGATGAATTTGGATGATGTTGTTGGTGAAAAATATTGAAAGTACCAAGAACTGCCTGCAGAACAGAAAAAATCTGCCTTGGAGGACGTGCAGCCAAAGGCTCCTTAGAGGTAAGGATGGGGAGATTGCATCTTACATACTTTGGGCATGTGATCAGGAGAGGGAACAGTCCCCGGGAAAGGAAATCCTGCTTGGTAAAGCAGCCAGTCAGCAACAAAGGAGGAAGACTCTTAGCGAGATTGATCATTAGAGAGGTTGCAACAAAGAGCGCAAACATAATAACAATTTTGAAGACGGCACAGGATCAGGCAGTGTTTGGTTTTGCTGTACGTTGGGTTGTTATGAGTCTGGGCTGACCCGATGACAGCTAACAACTTCACAAAAGAAGCCTGCTAGTTTTTTGAATACAGAACTGGTTTAGGTAAAGCCTCCCTGTTGCATGATTTGCTGTCAAATAGCTACTCTTTCTCTTCTCTTTTCTCTTCCCTTAGCCATTTGTTTTTCTATCATCATAGGGATTTTTCTAAAATGGAAATCTGTTATGCATGGAACACTTGCAATGCCTTTTATGTTAACAGCTTTTCCCCAAGTATGTTCAGTGAGCTTATAATTAAAGAATATACTTCACACAAATACATGATTTCATTGCTTAAAAATGTGCGTAGTCTAGCTCTTTAAAGAAAATTCAGTGTTAACATTAATCTGCTAAAGTTTTTCAATAGTTTAAGTCCCTCCTAACTACTAAACAATTATTTAACTCTAATTTTTATTTTATTTAATAACAATTATTGCACAGAAAAGTGAGATAAATTGGAAACATCTTTGATTTTCATCAGTAAATGCTTCAAGTCCCCTTGGCTTTCCCCAAGCAAAGTTGTGCCATCTGTTTATCCCAGATTGTTAATGAGTCTCTCTTCAATCCTAATGTCATCTCTTCTTTATATAGTTTCAGACTATTGCTTGGCATGAATAATTAAATAAATATCAATAAGAATACACACTGGCATACACCTTTCCTGATGTTTAAACCATGCAGTATTTCTGCATTCTGTTTGCAAGACCACCTCTAGCTTTATGTACAAGTTCCCCTGAGCACAATGATGTGTTTAGGAATTCTCGTTCTCAATGTTATTCATAGTACATTATGTTCCACATAGTCCAATGTCTTTGCATAGTCAAAAAAAGATAAGTAACCATCTTTCTGGTATTCTCCACTTTCAGTCAAGTTTCTTCTGACATCAGCTATGCTTTCCTTCACTTCCCATTCTGCTCTGAATCCTGCTTTATTTTATGGTCTCTCCCAGTGGAGGTCCTATTGCAAGATTATCTTAAGCAACATTTTCCTTGCATGTGATAATAATATTGTTCGATAATTTCTGTGTTCGACTCATCACCTTTCATTGGAGTAGGCACAAGTACGCCTCTCTTCTAATACATTGGTTTGATAGCTGTCTCCCAGATTTCTTGGCAAAAATTAGTGAGTGCTTCTTTTGCCTCATCAGTTTGTTGAAACAGTTCACGTTGTATTAGGTCAATTCCTGGTTCTTGATTTTTTGATAATGTCTTCAGTGGTCTTAAACTTTTCCTTCAGTATAATCAGATCTTGACCATCTGCTAGCTCTGGAAATGATTAAACTGCAGTCAATTATTTTTGGAACTGTGAGTCTGTGAAGTATCATGCATTGTTCAATATTTGTGCATAGAATCCCTCAATATTTCATTTTGAAGTTTGAATTTTAAAAGTCATTTTATTGGGGACTCATACAACTCTTATCACCATACATACATACATACACACATATACATACATATATCCACACATCCATCGATCCATAATATCAAGCACATTTGTACATTTCATGCCAAAATCATTCTCAAAACATTTGCCTTCTACTTGAGTCCTTGGTATCAGCTCCACATTTTCATCTTTCTCCCCAAACCCCTCCCTCATGAACCCTTGATAATTTATTATTATTTTGTCATGTCATACAGTGTCCGACATCTCCTTTCACCAAATTTCCTGTTGTCTGTCCCCCAGAGAGGGGGTTATATGTAGATCCTTGTAATCAGTTCCCGCTTTCTAGCTCAACTTCCTTCTACCCTGCTGTACCTCCACTCTCACCACTGATCCTGAGGGGTTCATCTGCCCTGGATTCCCTGTGCTTTTAGTTCCTAACTGGTGTACATCCTCTTGTCTGGACAGATTTGTAAGGTAGACTTGGGATCATTGCAGTGGGAGGAAGGAAACATTAAAGAACTCTAGGAAAGTTGTATGTTGTAACATTGCTACAGTGCACTGTGACTGTCTTGTCTCCTCCCTGAGACCTTTCTGCAAGGGGATGTACAGTTGCCTACAGATGAGCATTGGGGCCCCACTCTACACTCCCTCTCATTCAAAATGATATGACTTTTTGTTCTTTGATGTCTGATACCTGTTCCCATTGATACTTCATGATTAAACAGCTGGTGTGCTTCTTCCATGTGGAATTAGTTGCTTCTCAGCTAGATGGCCAATTGCTTATTTTTAAGCCTTTAAGACTCAAGACACTATATCTTTTTGATAGCCAGGCACCATCAGCTTTCTTCACCACATTTGTTTATGCACACACTTTGTCTTCGGTGAAGTGTGGGGAAGGTGATTATCTTGGAAGGCCAGTTTAATAGAGCAAAATGTTTTTGCATTGAGGAAATACTTGAGTGGAGGCCTAATGTTCATCTGATACCTTAATACTAAACCTATAAATATATGCATATAGATCTATTTCCTCATAATATATGTAATTTACATATGTACATGCCTGTATTTTGACCTCTATAAATGTCCTTTAACTTCTAGTTCTTTCCTCTCTTTCCTTTTGCTTTCCTCTTGTCCCACTATAATGCTCAGTCTTCATTTGGATTTCAGTAATCCCTCTTGGTTACAATCCCTTGATTAAACCCTCCCAGGCCTCTTACACCCACCTTTCCACCAATTCTGGATCACTTGTTGTTCCCTTGTGCTTGAATTTGTTAACATCCCTTCCTTTCCCCAACCACTCTCTCTCCCATGTCCTCCCAGAACTGTTGATCCCATTATTTTCTCCTTTGAATCATTTATCCTGCCTATCTTATTTAAATATACCTGCAGAGATAATAATATGCACAAAAACAAGGCAGAGCAAAATGAAGTAACAAAAGAAAAAACAACAACAAACCAATGACAAAAAAAGAGAGAAGTCTGTAAGTAGTTTAAAGTCTGTTGGCCTTAGGAGTTCTTTCTGCTTGAGTTTGATGAGTGCCATGCCTGGCCCCCAAATCTATTTTTGGAATTCCCTCAGGATTTCCTTGCTCTACTCCCTTTGTTTTACTCTTGCACATTCTTAGTGTTTTGCCTCAGTGTGATGGGGTCAGATTGGGCACAATTCCCACATTGTGTGTCCAGTGTTGTTGCCTGAAGAGCTATGGATCAGTGAGGGATATTGTGTCTTATACTGGGACTGGCAATATGATCATTTCTGTGCATAGGCTGTTCTGAGCAGGGATACCATCCTCAAGGCTTGGTGGCCGGAATGTGCTCCACTCTCTCTTCCTAACCCTTTATTTGCTCCTGTGTGGTCAGACATGTCCCTCTCCCTGAGCTGTAGCTTGGAAGTAAATTCTTCTTGAGGGAGGAGCTGTCCATGTAGTTGGGATTGGGGCCAGCCCCTCAGACCTCTCTTCTGGCTTCCTGCATCATGCCAGTATGTTGCATTCACATCTTTTATGAGGAGGTTGAAGTCTGGTCCCTCTTTCCTTGTGGAGATTTAAACATACCCTCCCCTTAGATGGCTTTCTTCCCTATTCCCCTGCTACCCCTTTTTTTCTTTCTTTCATCTTTCCCCCTCTTTTTAGTTGACAACCATATATACCCCTAGATTTCATCTCACCCCTGTCACACTACATGGACCTCACCCCAGGAAAGTTTGTATACAGTAGCTCTTTCCCTACACCCCGTTTAGATTTTTGAGTTTACCTCAGAGGACTCATGTTGTACTTGTCCTTTTGCGCTTGGCTTACTTCACTTAGTAAGATTTCCTTCATTTCTCCCCATGTGGCGATATGCTTCATGCATTCATCACTGCTTTTTTTAAGTGAAGCATAGTACTCCATTGTATGTATGTACCACAGTTTTTAATCCATTCATCTGTTGATAGAAATTTTGGTTGTTTCTAACTCCTTGCAAATGTGAACTATGTCATATGAATATTGGAGCACAGATGTCTGCTTGTAGTTTGTTTCTTGCCTCTTCTGAGTATATGCCCAGTAGGGGGATTACTGGGTCCTATGGTAGCTCAATTTATACCTGTTTTAGATTTTGCTAAAACAATTTTCATAGTGGCTGTGCATACCTACAAGTCCACCAGCAGGGGATGAGAGTGCATATCTTACCACATCTCCTCCAACACTTGTAGCTTTCTGATTTTTTGAATTGGGCTACCTTTAGGGTTTTAGGTGGTATCTCATTGTTTTAATTTGCATTTCTCTTATGGCTAATGATTGGAAACATTTTCTCATATGTTTATTGGTCATTCAGATTTCTACCCCTGTGAAACTTCTGTTCAGGTTCTTTTCCCACCTCCTCAGTGGGCAATTAGTTTTTTCTTATTATAAGTTTGCAAAGTATTGTAGACTTTAGTAAGAAGACCTTTGTCTGATGTGTCATTGCTAAAGATGTTTTCCTAGTCTGTGGGCTCTTTTATTACTCTCTTGGTGAATTCTTAAGATGTACCCTGGTGTTTTGTCATCAGTATATCCACTTGTCAATTTGTGCATCATCTGTATTTGTATTTTTCCCTATGTATGATAGTCTATTTATTCCCTATGCCAAAGTTCTTAGGTTGGTCCCATTTTCCTCAGTGATGGCCGCAATAATTTGGGATTTTTCCTTGAGGTTTATGATCCACCTTGAGTTTATTCTTGCACATGGAATGAATAAGGGTCTTGCTTCATTTTTCTGTAGACAAATATTCATTTTTTCCCCTGCACCACTTGTTGAAGAGGGCATCTGTTTCCCATTTTTAATTTTTTAACCCTTATCAAAAATTAGTTGACTGTATGGTGATGATTTTATTTTGAGATTTTTCAGTTCTTTTTCATTGATATGAGCATCTATCATTATACCAATACCATATGGTTTTGACCACTGTGGCTGTATAGTATGTGCTAAAGTCATTTCAAGCAAGTGCTTTACTGCATCATTCTTCTTGAGGTATTCTCTGCTAATTCTGGGCTTCTTTCCTCTCCATATGAAGTTGGTAATAAGTTTTCTTTCATTTTTTTGAAGAAAGAGAGGGTAATTGTATCAGGATTGCATTAAACTTACATAGAGCCTTGGGTAGAACTGACAACTTTACTACATTGTGTCTTTCAATTCATGAGCATGGAATATTCTTCCATTTGTTGAGGTCGCCCTTGGTTTCTTATAATAGTGTTCTGTAGTTTTCCTCATATAAATCTTTTGTTCTTTTAGTCTGGTATATCCCTTGATATTTCAATATGTGTTTGGCTATTGTGAAGGATACCATCATTTTTGATCTCCTCTTCCATGGTCTTGTCTTATGTGTATAGCGATCCGATAGACTTCTGTTTGTTGACCTTGTATCCAGCCGCTCTGCCACATTCTACTTTTGCTTCTAGTACTCCTCTTGTGGAGCTTTTGGAATTTCCCACATATAAAATCATCATTAATACAAACAATGTATCACATGTTGTAAGAAACCCCAATAAAATCTACATTTAAAAAAATCATCATCTGTGAATAATAAATAGTTTCAGCTCTTTCTTCCCCAGGAGAATGTCTTTGATGTCTTTTTTTTTTTCTTATGCTGTCAGGTAAAATCTCCAGTACAATGTTAAATAAGAGTAGGCACAAGGGGCATCCTTATCTGAACCCCTTTTTCAGTGGAATTGTGTTCCTCTTTTTTGCATTGGCTACCAAGTTGGCTGTTGATTTTTCATATGTACCTTGTGTTATCTTGAGGAAGTTTCCTTCCATGCCTATCTTCTTGAGTGTCTTAAACAGGAATTGGTGTTGGATGTTGAATTCTTTTTCTGCATCTATCATTATAATCATGTGGTTCTTCTAGTTTATTCATGTCAATGGGGCGAATGATAATAATGGTGTTTCATATGTTAAATTATCCCTGCACTCCTGGTACTAATCCCACTTGATCATGGTGAATTATTTGTTTTATATACTTTTGTATCCTATTGGCCAGTATTTTGTTAAGGATTTTTGCATTCATGTTCATTAAGGACATGGTCTGTAGTCCTCACTTCTTGTAGGGAACTCTGCCCAATTTTGGAATCAGAGTTATACTAGTTTCATAGAAGAAGGTCAGGAATTTGCTGCCTTTTTCTATGTTTTGGATGAGTTTGTGTAGGATTGGTGTCAGTTCCATCCTGAATGCTTTGTAGAGTTCTCCTGTGAAACCCTTTAGTCCAGGGTTTTTTGTTGTTACTGCTGACAACCCCTTGATAACTTTGCTTATTTCTTTTCTTGCGATTGAACTGTTGAGATTCTTGATGTCAATTGAGAATAGTCTAGGGAGGGATTGTTTTCCAAGAATTTGCCCATGTTTTCCAAGTTGTTGGATTCACTGGAGTACAGTTCTTTGTAGTACTGTATAATATCCTTTTCATTTTATTAGGACTTGTTGTAATGTCCCCTCTTTCACCCCTCATCTTTCCTGTTGAAATTTGTTCCCTCCTTTCTTTGGTTAGGTTCACCAGAAGTCTGTTGATTCTATTTATCTTTTGAAGAACCAACTTTTAACAGCTTTAATTTTCTCCTTAGTTGTCTTATTTTTCCTCTCCTGAATCTCAGCCCTGATTTTTATTATTGCTTTTTTTTGGGCTATTAATAGAATTGTCCTGTTGACACTGCTCTAGTTGTTGTAAATTTTGTGCCAGCATATCAATCATAAATCTCCCTTCCTTTTTCATGTGTTCTTGTATTACTATGAAACTTCCTCTGATAACTGCCTTTGCTGTGTGCCACAAGTTTTGGCATGTTGTGTTCTCATTCTTGTTGATTTCTGGAAACTTCCTAATTTCATCTCTGATCGGAGCAGTACACACTCTTTTTTTTATGAAAGAGAGTTATTCATCAACCAATTGTTCACTCTCATTTTTTTCATCTTCCTTTTGTTGATTTCCAGTTTTATTGCATAGCAGTCAGAGAGAGGCCTGTATGACATCAATGTACTTACATTTATGCAGATTTGCCAGATGCCCCAGCACGTGGTCAATCATCAAATGTGTGCTATGTGGACTTGAAAAGAATGTATTTTTTTTAAATATTTGGATGAAAAACTTTGTAAATCTCTATCAGGTCAAATTGTCGAATTGCGGTGTTTAGATCTCTAGCTTTTGTGTTGAGTTTCTGTCCCTATAATCTCTCTTTCTCAGAAAGTGGTGTATTGAAGTCACCTACTATCATTGTTGAGGCTGTGATGTCTTTTTACATCTTTTTGGAGCATTTGGTTGACATATTCAATGGGTCTCTTGTTCAAGAAATCTATGTTTAGAATGCTTAGTTGTTCCCTGTCTATCATTCCCTTGAGTATGATCTCCTCATCTCTTTTTATGGTTTGCACTTTGAGGTCAACTTTATCTATGATTAGGATTGCAACACTGCTTTTTTAAAATTGCTGTTGGCTTAGTATGTTTTTCTCCAGCTTCTAGTTTTGTCTTTAGTCTTGAGATGTGTCTTCAGTAGGCAGCAGATTGATGAGTTTTGTTTTATAAGCCAATCTGGTAGCCTCAGTCTTTTAATGCCTGAGTTCTGTCCATTGGTATTCAGGGTTATTATTTCCATCTGTGGACTCTGGTGTCACCTGATACCTTTTGTGTCAGGAGTTTTTATATATCACTTTCTTGTGAGTGTGTTGTGTGTGCATGTGTGTGTGTGTGTTTCATTCTTGATTTCTTTCCATCCTTAAGCCAATGCTATTTTGGGGGCTGTTTTCTCTTTGTTGCCCTCTGAGTGAGGTTCTTCTATGTGGTTGTCTCTTACTTATACTTGTTGAGTGCTGTTCTTCTTCCTATACAGGGTTGGTAGGGATCTTTTGTAGGGCTGGGCTTCACCTAACATATTCTTTGAGTTTTTCCTTGTCTGGGAAGAGTCTTTCTTCTCCATATATTTTGATTGATAATTTGGCTGGGGAAAGTTTCTTGGATTTGCATTATTTTCCTTCAATTCCTGTAATATATCATGCCACTCTCTCCTTTTCTTTATAGTGTCCACTGATATTCTTCTTTAGGAACCTTTACATGTGATTGCTTATTTTTCCCTAACTGCTCTCATGATTTTCTCCGTTTCCTCGAAGATGGAAAATTTATTGTGTGCCTTGGTGACTTATTCTTGAGATTCAATTTAGCTGTGTTCTTTCAGCCTCCTGAATGGTTTCATTCACTAAACTGGGGAAGATTTCCTCCAAGAATTCTCTCATAATCATTGCAGATGACTTCTTTGTTGTATTTCCCTCCAGTAATCCAATTATTCTGATGGTCTTTCTCTTCATAGCATCAGACATAGATCTTATATTTTCTTCATCTTCTCTGATGATCTTATTAGATTTTTGGTTGTGATTGTTAAAGTCTGCTTGAATGTCTTCTAGGTGACTGGTGTGTTTTTCTGCCTCCTCCAGGCAATTGGAGAAGTCTGTGAATCTACTACTGGTCTTTGTTATCTCTTTCCTAAGCTCTTACATTTTTCTTTGGTGTATGGACTTTATCTCTTCTATCATTTCATCCTTTTTATATATTGTTTCTCTTATATTCTTTATGACTCCAAGTAGCATTCTGAACATTTCTTTCTGTGGCAGATCAATGTCTTCTTCTTTTATGTACGTCATTACATTCAGGACATCTTCTGCCATTGCCTTTCTGTTTTTTCATTGAGATCGTTGGGGCTGATTGCTGTTTGTATTGCATTGTTTTACAGGTGCCATTTTCCAGGAAGTTGAAGAGCACTGGCTCTCTCTGGAAGACTTGTGGGAATGATTCTTTGAACTACCTGCAACTAATTTCACAATGGAATTGGCTTACCACTTTATCCTCCTGTGACTTCACCTACTGTTTCCCTACTCAACCAGAATTCTGTTACTTGAAGGGAAAATTGGCTGGTCCTCTCAGTGGACATGGTTGGATTGTTTCAGACCCATGAGGATGCTGCTATCCTGAAGGATCTCACAAAAGCTATGATAATGTGGCCCATGGTAGCTTGGGTGCCACAGAGGGTGTGTAGGGGTGTCTGCTGCAACAGGAATGACTCAGAAGGCTTATGGACTGCCCGCTTTGGTGTAGAGCACCACAAATGGTGGGCAGCATTGCCTTCATCAGGTAGATCGCTGCAGAGGTTGAGCAAAGGTTCCCACAGCAGCATTGAATGTTGACAAGTGTTGGTTGAACTGCCTTAGGCCATGTGAAGCATTACGGCATTTGGGAGGAAGTCTCCTCAGTCAGTCACATGGGACCACAGAGGATGGATAGGAGCTCCCTGGGCCATGCAGGCTTCATTTCACTTAAAAACAGTGGGCAAGATATCTCCTGGTGTAGGGTGGGAGGTGTTTTCCCAGTCTCCTGTTATGCAACAGAAGTGGAGCTCTCCCAGCTGGGTGGAGGGCAGATGTAAATGCTCGAGGCCATAGGGAGTAGTCTGGAGGTCAATAGTGGCATGTAAGAGAAAAGGGAGGTAAAGAAAAAGAGGGGAAAAAAGGAAAAAGAGCCCACTAAAACTGTGGGAGGACAGAAGAGAGGAAAACAAAAGTAATAATATAGCTGAACCCCAATCGCCAACCATGGTGCTGGTTTAATTCCTGCCCCAAGGCTGGTGGCAAACTCTGGCTGTGTTGACATAAAGCCTCTGTGCTGGCTCCAAATTATCTTGATTCTAGTCAAGACAGTGGCAGACGTAAGGTCAAATCCTAGCCAGCTTCCACTGTGGTAAGCAAAAAGCCCCCAGATTCTCAAAACCTAGTAGATAGTGCCTACTATCATTGTGATCCAGCAGTGTGCAATTTCCCTCTTAGTAACTCTCTTTGACAGATTCCCGTGGAGTCCCTCTGGTATGTGTTACTAAGTCACCATCTTCTTGAAGTGTGGCGGTCATGTGCCTATGCTAATCTCATGATTGAGATGCAGGGGTGGAGTCTAGCCTGTCAATCTGGAGATAGTCATTGAGTAGCCAATGAGGTCTCCATGTGGGCATGGTTTTCTCCTGAGACTTCTGGGAAATCTCGTGATATTTCCCTCATGGAGATGAGAAGCTACCTCCCCAGCTGTTGGGTGTTAGTCTCAGAGATGATGAATTACGGACAAGACAAGATGGCAGCATCCGATGAGCTGGAAGAGCCAGAGGAGAAGCCACATGGCCTTGCCCTGATGGAACCAGAACTGTGAAGCTGGAGAAGCCACGTGGAGAGTCCTGCCATTGTTGTGTTGCCTCTACCACCACTGGATGCTGTTGATGGACCCTGAGTCCTGGAAGTGAGGAACCATGGGGAGACCTCTGCCAGCACCAGGATTCTGTACTCACTGGCCTATGACTTCATGAGTCAGAAGGAGACATTATAGACTGGTATTGGGCATATGGGCTAATACCGGACTTATGATTTTGAACTGGACTGGGTTGGGATGCTTTCTCAGTGTTGCATTCCTCTTGTATATAAACCTTTCCCTTATATCCATATGTGTGTTTCTGAGTTTCTTTCTCTAGTCTACCTGGACTGACACACGAAGTCTGACTTTGGAATTTTTTTCTTCAGATCTTTCAGCTTGAGAAATACTGAGCAGTTCTTTCATTTTATAACTCAAGGTCTTTGTAGATTTTATTTTACTGCTTTTCTTTGTTTTCTTGAGCTGTTCTCTGAGAAGTGTGTTCAATTCGTTCACTGTGTAATTTCTCTCATTTTTAGTTACTTTGTATTTAAGAATATTTTTCTTAGTCTCTTCAGATATGCTTTCTTTCTTTTCTGCTTTCCTC
>PVJH01035677.1:0-19454 GCA_004026705.1 Nesogale talazaci
GAGGGGCTTCGCAGGTCCCGCCCCCCCTCTCTCTTGCTTCCGGATCTTCGGACCAGAGAGCTGCCTTGTTCTTCCTGTGCCTCGACCTCCAAGCAACACTGCCCATGGGACACCTAACCGTGGACTGTGTTACTGTGAGTTGAGGATCCTTCAAGCCCTGCTTCACCACGCTCCTGAGATATACATCTCTTGAGCTGGGGACTGTTGGACTTTGTCATCTGGCTGACAGTTGGTGACTGTTGCTTTGCCGTTTGCTGCCTGTAACCAATAGCCTGGATTGCTCTACAGAGAACTCCAGTGAGTTGCACTGAGCAACCTGTACTGTCTTATATTTAACTTTTTCCAGTGAGTTGCACTGAGCAACCAGTATTGTCTTATAGTTAACTTTTTCTCTTTTTATCTTATATACTTTTCTCTTTATATATAAATATATAAAAATAATTACTAGTGTCCTGAATTTTATTTCTCTAAGAGAACCCTGCCTGACACACATGGTCTAGGAGAAGATGGGCGGAATGGAGGCAGAACCAGCAAACCCAGGGAAAAAGGAGCAACAAGAGATCTAAAATCAATGATGAGGAGGATGTAGGGGTTTAATCAAGTGCAATATAGCCTAGAGGGGTTATTGAGAGTTGAATACATAAGAGCGGGGCAGGAGGAAAGCAAGAGGAAATAGAGGAAAGAACTAGGAGGCAAAAGACATTTATAGAAGTATAAATATGGGCATGTAAATAGATAATAAGTAATGATAGGGATCTAGGTCTATGTACACATATTTATATGCTAAGTATTAAGGACTTAACACTGGACATTGGGCCTCTACTCAAGTCTTTCCTCAACACAAGAGCAGTTTCTTCTAATAACTCAGTCATCTGTGATACACATCTTCCCAATACCACAGCTAAAGACAAAATGGGTGCATAAGCAAATATGGTGAAAAAAGTGATGTTGGGTAATTGGCTGTTAGAAGATAAAGCATCTGGAGTCTTAAAGGCTTGAAGATAAACAAGCAGGAAAGCAACAGAGCCCACATGAATGCAGCACACCAGCCTATGAGATCAACAGTATCAGGCATCAGAAGACCCAAAGAAAACAATCATATTGATGCAAATGAGGGCATTCAGAGTGGAGACCCAAAGCCTATAGACAATTGAATGTCTCCTAACAGATGGGTGACAAGGAAGGGACAAGTCAGTCAGGGTGCAGTATAGCTCTGACAAAATGTACAACATTCCTCTAGTTCTTCCTCCACTATCACTATGACCCCAGTTCTTCCTCACAAATCTGGCTACCCCACAGCATGTACACTGGTACAGAGAAGAGCTCTCGACACATGAATTCCTCAGGAACAGTAAATGGAATAGCGATACTATGAGGGAAGGGGGAAGGTGGGAGTAGAAAGGGGAGAAAGGAAGAACCAATCCTAATAATTGGTCTATCACCAACCCTGAGAGACTAATCCTAGAAACGGGGGTGATGGGTGATCGTAGAGGCTACAAGATATAAAAATAATGCTTTACAATTTATCAAGGGTTCACGAGGGTGGGAGGGTAAGTGGGGGTGGTGGAAGAGGAACTGATATCAGGGGCTCAAGTAGAAAGAAAATGTTCTGAGACTGATGATGGCAACAAATGTACAAATGTACAAATGCTTGATACAAGTGTTGTATGGATGCTGTATGGGGAACTGTAGGAGCCCCCAATAAAATGATGAGTTAGAAGAAAAGGAAAAGAAAAAATGCTTAGGAAAAAAAAAAGATTTTTCAAATGAAGAAGTCAAGTGGATTAAACTTGGGGCAAGGGAAAGGTAAAATACATAAAGGGTAGTTGGCCAAAAAAATGATAAGGCAGGAAACAGGGACAATGCTAGAATTAAAGGCAACAGATAACTACTGTCAAATCACCAATAATGGTGATTTATGAGTAGATGCATGAATTAGACATGCATCTTGAGAAAGTGGGGATATGCTCACAAATACAAAGGTCTGACAGGATATTTGTACATGGCTATCTTTGTTGGAAACCTAGGAGAATGTGGCAAAGGAACAAAACTATGAAAATTAATTAGACTTAAGTCTACCACTTAAAAGAATACGATACTGGGCTGAGCCCTGGTGGCGTAGTGGTTGTGCGCGGGACTGCGGCCCACTGGGACGGAGGTTCAATTCCAGCAGTGAGGCTGGGCCTCCTACTCCCACCACCTGAGGGCAGTGATGTCCCCCCAAAAAACAAACAAACAAACAAAAACTTATACTTGAGTATACATGTAGGAATAATTAGTGAATGTCTTAGGATATTCTAATCATGCTTGAGTAGAAATACTGCGTTTTCTAGTGATTATTCTAACATTTCATTTTACTCCAAGCTGTATAAGCATCAATGTAAATTCTACTTTAATGAAAATTCAAATAAAAACAGCAAGAATATTTTACTTCTTATTGATTTTGCTCAGTGATATGCTATGTCTGCTTTTGTATTGACTACCTTTCTTCCCTTTCCCTTTGATGTGTGTGCATGGTAGTGCACAGTATCTATATAAAAATTGTTTCTCTGACAATGGAATTGAAGTGACAGTTGTGGCCAAGGGAGTGATAGTCAATAAAGCCACCTTTAAAAAAAAAACACCTTTTAAAAAACTATTATCGTGGTCTATTTTGGAGATCTTTTAGAAGCCAGACACCTGCTTGGGTGTATTAAAAGGTAGATGGGAATTTTGTGTTGTAAATTAAGATTGATATGAACTCATAGCAAAAAGATGGAGTGCTAAACTGGAACGGTGACCTTTATGTCAACACTAGCAGATGAGAGACTATATAGTATATTCCCAACCCTTGCAAGTAGCTAATTATATAGGAGTCATTAAATGTTTGAAGAGATGTATTAAATGTTAAAGCTACATGACTTTTGTGGTAAGACAGACTAATGCCCAAATCCAAACATATTGATGTCCTAATGTCCATAATCTGTTACTAGAGTCTTTCATGTAGCAAAGGGAAATTAAAGCTACATATATTATTAAGATTGCTGTTTATTTTGCCAGAAGTGTGGGTGGTACAGTTATTAACTGCTTGGATGTTAGCTGAAAGAGAGATTGGTGGGTGGGGTGCTTTGAAATCATTACATCATTAGTCACTGTATGGGAACAAGATGTGACTTCATTAAGAAAACAAGCTTGGAAATATTTGGGGGATTGTTTCACTTCATCCTCTAGTGACACTGTGAGTGGGAAATGACTGGATGACAATGGGCAGTCAGTTGGACTTAAGTAGGAAGATGGTTCTAGACTGTCTGTGTGGAACCATGAAACAATCTCCGTTCAGGCAAAAGAGGAAAGCAGAAGAACAAGTATGGTACTGAAGTTGGTAAGAATGACTTGAATATGGCCTGGAGTTTTTAAATGAAGGAAGAACCCAAAGTCAAGAAAGTGGAAAACCTCAAAATATCCTCTGAAGCCTTAAGAAGCATACACTTGGATGATGCCTTGCCCTTCATCTGATCTGCAACTGTGACCTCCAGAAATACAGAAAGTGTTTATGCCCTCGGTCCTTCCTCATCATGTGGGCAAAGTACTGCCATCTTTGCCTCCTTGCCTCAGGGGCACCCGCTGACGGTACTTCTTCCAAGATGTGCTTGTTGCTTTGGTAGTCATGGTACTTCCCATATTGTTCACTGGCACCATTAATTCAAATGCATCCATTTTTTAAAAATATTGATGCATTTATATATGGTCTCTGCAAGCTTGACTTCCTATTCTTCTTACAAAACAATCTTGCTCACTTTGACCCTTCAATCTTCCATATATGTTTTCATATAACGTTATTCATCCTAAAAATTGTTTGATTTAGAAATACATTGCCTTTATAAATCTTTGGCAAGATTTAATGTCTTTACCTACAAGGGTTCTTATGCATGATTATAGCTCTATTTATTTAAATAGATTGTTGTATCAGAAAGTGTTCTAAAATAATTTTCCCATCCACCTTTTCATATCATTTGCTCTATTCGTTCCCAAGTCTTTGGTTTAGTTTCATCATGCTGCTATAGCAAAAACACTCATGTGAGTGGTGTAAGAAAAGGAAGTTAATTTCTTACACTCTAGGAGGCTAGAAGTCTGACTTCAAGGTGCTAGTTTTAAGGGAGAATTTCTCTGTTCTCTCCAAAGAATTCCTTGTTTCTGTCAGCTTGTCTTCCATGATCCCTTGCTTTATTGCTATATGGTATCAAGCTCTCTATGTTGATATTCCCTTGCTGTTAGGCCTAATTTTCTTCTTTTATACCTGAAAAGTGATTGATTTAAATACTCTTTACACTCATATTATCCTATTACCATAACAAAGAAAACCCTTTTTCCAACTAAAATTACTTCCATGTGTGTAGGTGTTAGAAGTTACAGAACATATTTTGGGGGAACACAATTCAATGCTTAACAGTACCTGATATACTTCAATACCATATTCAATGTTATCTTCTCTTTAATTGGATTTTCTAAATTCTTTGTTGCTGAATACATAGAAATTCAACTGATTCAAATTTATTTGTAAGTATATAATTTTCTTGGGGAAAATATTTGTATAAATTGAAGTGAATTATTTGTAGAAACTTTCATACTTTCATGGATTATCAAACTAGGGAAGCACCCTGTTTCTAATTTACTATATAAGTATTTTTGGCATATAGAATAGGTATTTAATTTCATTAGTTACTTTTACCATCTAATTCCTCTGTTGACAAACTTGATTGATCATTGAAATCACCTGGGGATCTGGTGCAACTACAAATCCCTGGACTTGTCCCCACAGAGACTTGATTTATTAGATTGCAAGTGAGCCCAGGAATCTGGATTCTTTCCAGAGCCCCTGGTGATTCCAATGACCACCTAGGATCTAATGACATCTTTTCACGCCTGCCTTAGGTCACAAATGAGACTTGTTTTCTAGTGGGTTTTTAGGGTTAAATTTGTTAGTGAGTGGGGACAAATGCAAATGGTTTTTATTTAGCCTTACTTTGATGCAAACAAAAGGCTGACTGCCTTTCAGTTGTTTACAAGCTGTATGTGCAGCAAGTGAAGATGACTGTGATGAAAATGTGTTGTGAATAGAGAATGCATCATTCAGTTCTGGCACAATGAAGGGAATGTTACATAATATTAAAAGGCATGCGGATTTGTCCATAAACTGGACAATCTAAAGTGGGGTTGGACTATATTTCATTTTTCTTTTTAACTTGTTTTCTTTTTAACAAATCATTATACCTCTAAGGTTCTAACAGGAATGACTTGTACACGTACAATTATACAAATTTCATGGCATATTCTCTTTTCTTTACATATTTGCTTTCAATGTAAATTGTCTTAAGATTTGGAGCTCTGTTACTTCTCCATTTTTGTAAGATCTTTTCTGTTTGGACATGAGGATTACACTAGCCTGCTGAAATGGGTTAAGAGACAGTTTCTTTTTTTCACCCTTATGAAGCTTTGAAAATGAAGACCTACCTGTTAATATATCAGTTGCATGCACTTTAAAATTTTCCAAAATGACACTGGAAAAAGGAAACTATTGCATTTGATTACCGTAAAGAAGAAGGATAAACATTTTGGAGCAGGAGGGAAAGCAAGAGAGACCTCCACTTTTCATTATATATAATCTCTTTGGGCTTTTGGATTTTACTGTGCATTATGATTACATGTTATATTTTTTCTTAATGGTAAAATGTTCAACATTGGAAGTCTTATATCCTCCCCCTCCCAAATCCATCCAATATGAAGCCAGCTCTTCCCACCAATCTCTCAAAGAATATTAACGGTAACTTCCAGAGTTATATGCACAGCATTTGGGAGCAGGGGACATCACTGCCCTCTGATGGGAGTGGGAGGCCCAACCTTGCTCCTGGAGAGCTGTTGCTGGATTTGAACCGCCAAGCCAGTGGGTTGCAGTCCCACACTCAACCACTATGCCTCTGGGGCTCAGCCTATATGCACAGCATTTAAGTAAAATCACTTGTGTTAACTTTGCTGTTCAGCCTCCTATTACACACGCCCTTGTGTTTGTTCCCTTTATGAGGAGGTTTAATGTTTACTGTCTACCCATGCTCACCAGGGTAATAACCAGCCCTCATCGGATCCCCATCATCTTACTCTCCAAGTATCTATGGCCAAGAAAAGTTCCACTGGAATTCTAGGAGTGGTTTACATTGCTCAAATCTAGGACATCACCAAGGCAGTCTGTTGTCCTCAAGGGTGTGTTCAAGTTTGAACTTATGGGTTCAAATTTATGGGTCTAATGGGTCAGCACTCACAATGAGTCCCAAAACTCTCTTGTTGCTCAGTGTGGACCAAGAAACTCTGCCTTCTCTGGGAAGAGACTGGGAGACCTGGATATGCCCCAACTCTTTTGCAAATATAAAGATAACACAATTTTAGGCACACAATGAGAAAGGAAGCTCAGAGAAATGCAGAGGGGAATAGCTAGAGGTCTCTAGATACTAAAATCTGTGAGTTAATCCATTTTGGATCTCTAGACCTACCCTGTGCTAATTTTATTTATTAGCACACAAAAGTCTATATTCGGTTTAGGTCAATATGCATTGTGGCTTATTTTATTTGCTGTTCTAAGTTTCTGAAATGCACCCCCCCTACTCCCCACGTAGCTAATAAGATACAGTTTTCAGCTCTTCTAGAAAGAAAGGAACATGCAAATGGACAAATACTTTCCCAGTAAAAGAGACATACACCTACTTCTGACTTATCCTTGTGGTCCTATCTCAAAAACAAGGTCATTTTGCAAAGATTGACATTATGCAAAAATGGCAGATAATCACATTAGATAACTGCCAAATTCTGTCATTGCATCATTGCCTAACTGTCAAACCACTAAGAAGCATGGGCCAGCCCACATGACAGAGCTCAACTCATTGCAGACAGCATGCTCTCTGCTCGGTATACATTACTTGCAGATGTGTGTTGGTGATATACAAAGTAGACAATATATTGAGGAGGGCATATTCATGAGTGAATGCAGAATATCTGATAGTAAGTTAGGTAATAAGTGAGTAGGTGTGTTAAGGTCAGTTAAATGTTTAACCCAGAAAACAGAAACAAACAACTTTCAAGTTGGATGTCTTTCCTTAATGACTGGTCTCACATAATGAGCTCTCAAAACAAGGGGTATCCTAGGTGACCATGGTAGGGGTAGTGGAAAATTTGTGACCCCTGTTCTGTAAGCATAACACTTCCACTAGATGATTTTCAGAGGTTAATTTTTTTTTTTTGGTTTTTGGTTTTTGGGGCATCACTGCCCTTGTGGTGGGAGTAGGAGGCCCAGACTTGCTGCTGGATTTGAACCTCCAACTCAGTGGGCCGCAGTCCCGCGCACAACCACTACGCCATCAGGGCTCATCCTTCAGAGGTTAATTTAGTGTTGCTTTGGAATTGTTTTATCATCTCTACAATGGACGTCATGCTATTTCCCAGGGGGGGTTTCAAAACAGGTGAGATCATAAGAGAACGCAGTTCTGGACATAGGTTAGGTATTCAATACGTCTTAGAGCAATGTGGGATTTTCCTGATTCCATGGCAGAGGCATGAGTCCCTTGGGGGCACAGACAGTTGCGCTCTTGTGTCGGGTGTGGAGGTATAAATCCATCAGGAATCACTCAAACAGAAAGGCCCAGTGTTCCGCTTTGGAAAACCACTGACGGAAAACACTGAAGAATCACAGCCAACGACGTAGTTGGATTCAGATATGAAGTTAAAAGGTGGACTTGCCTTTTCTTCTGAGTTGACTATTTTTCCTTTCAATATTTCCTTCCTCCCCCAGAATGGGGAGACTTGGAGACTGTGGCTCCCACCGACGTCCCAGTGTGTGTCATTGCTAATGATGCTCTCCTCCTGCCGAGACCACACTCCAGTGCTCAACCTCTGGGCTTCCTCCTCCTACGATTGCCCGCAAGAAGGCTGAATGGTCTTGGTGACTGTCCTAGGACTAGAGCAGTCCTGGAACCCATGGTGTCCTCAGTCTCACTCCAAGTTCCCCTTCGCTGTCGGGGGCTTTCCCTCCTGTCTGTTCACTGCCTTTGATCACGGCCTGCCTGTTGCCATTGAAAGCAATGCTCTTGTCATTTTCCCCATTTGCCTCACTCATCGCGATACTAAGGGTCAAAATCAACTCAGCAGCTGGGGTTTCGATTTTTGCTTTTGCACCCAATGAATCCTATAGCCCCATTTCCTTGATCCTCCACTCGAAGCTTCTGTTCATGAAACATGAGTTGTGATTTTTAACAGAAGACGCTTCCTTTAGTCTCTGTCTCTAAAACACCACACGGAAACATTTCTCTATTTGTATGTTTTCATTATGTATTATAGCTCTCTCCTCCAATACAGCATGTGGTTATAAAGGAGTGAGTACAAATGGGGTCCAATTTATGTTTTCATGCAATAAATATGGATTTAATGTTTTATTATAAATTGCTGCTAGTGTAAAAATTTACCTGTTATAATAGCACACTTTATTATTTTTGAAGTTACCAAGGTGATCTCTTTTTTCTTTCATAGAGTTGATAACTTTATTTTGCAACTGACAGAAATAATTTCAAAGTAGGCTGTGTCTTTCTCCAGAAAGCAAATAAATAGCATTTCCCTGTGAGTAAAGAGGAAAGAACAGGCTTCCAATAAGAGTGGAATGGCAGGACAGCTCATGTTTTAATTTTAGTGTCTTGCTGTCCACGATACAACATTTGACTTGTAACCTCCCTTTTATGTGAGCCATCTGCATACTGTGAGGAGACAGGAAATGTGAGATGAACTCAGGCCGTTTGGATCTCTAATATGAAGCATGGACATAACATCTAAATTGAAGGAACATGGTCAGGAGCAGTGGGCTAGAAGTCACACAATTTCTATCTTCCAGTCACCACTCATTTGTTATGTCCTTGAGCAAATCATTTAACCTTTCTGCACCTCTGACTTTCCTATAAAATAGGATAATATCTACTCCCATGACAGATGTGGCTAGAAGGAATCAGAATTAAAACTGCATGGCATTTCCCATTAAAAGACGTTAGGGAAAAAAAAACACAATTTCTGGGCAGTAATTTGCAAACAAGTCATCTCTATCCCTCCTGCTACCTTTATAATATGCAGATTCCTTCCTAACTTCAAAGGAGGGAGAAAGACACATAACTCTAGCTACAGTTCAGGTGGATATAATAATAACAACATCTATCAAGCACTTATTATCCATCAGGTGCTGCTCTAAGTGCTTTACATATATTATCTCTATTAATAGTCACGCTAACAATCGAAGGCAAGCAAGATGGTTGGCCTGTTTAGCAGCTGAGGAAAGGGAGGCAGCAAGAGGTGACATTGATCATCCAAGCTTTTTGCAACTGACAGGAGATGCACCAGAAGCACTTCAAGTGGGCAGGTCCTGCACCACCTCGAGGAGTGAAAATCACCTCCCATTGGTCACCGGGGGCTAAAACCAAATGAACTTTGCCTACAAAACCCAGGAACCATTCTGGAGCTAAGCCATCGAAATGGAAGGGAAGGCCAATCTGTGCAGATTTGGATTAAAAACTGTCAACATTGGGATAGACAGACATGGTGCGTGTCCATTGGAATGCTCTCCAGACAAGCCAGTCAATCAGTAAGTGGATGGTTACTGAGCGCCTACTAAGATGCTCTGGGTATGCTGTGGGGTGATCATTCAAGTTCCAACCCCAAGTCTTTCATAGCTAATACCCGTTTCTTCTGAGAAGGAGGAGAATGCCTGTTGCCTTACAGAGTGATCATCGCAGAATCCTCCATCAGTATCCCTGGGACCACTGTGGGTGCTATGGCTGCTCTCCCCACTTATGACACATCGGCGAAGCTGTTACTCGGTGTCATTGAGTCAGTTCCAAAGCCTAGCATGTGATATGAATGGATGGACATACATCATATGCACAACAGAAGGAAGCCTCATTCTGCACTGTCCTCACAATTGTTCCAAGCCTTGAACGCGTTGTGGCAAAAACTGTCTCAACCCATCTTGTCAAAGACCTTCCTCTTTTGTGCTGCCCCTGTGGTTAACCCTCTTCAGGAAATGGTCTCTCCAGACAACATGTCTACAGTATTTGAAGTCTCACCATCCTTACTTCAAAGGTACCTTCTGGCTATATTTCTTCCAAGAAGATGTGCTTGTTATTTTTGCAGTTCATGCCAATTTCACTATTCTTCATTAGCACCATAAGTTAAGCATATCTATTCTTCTCTGGTCTTCCTTCTTGAATGTCCAACTTTCACAGGCGTACAGTTGGCAATGGCTTGGGTAGGCACACCTGCATCCTCAAAGCAGCATCCTTGCTTTTTCACACCTCAAAGAGGTCTTGTGCAGCAGAGTTACTCAATTCACTGAGCCATTTGATCCCCTGACTCATGCTTTCATGGTTCCATCAAACCCAGGAACCATTCTGGAGCGAAGCCATTGAAATGGAAGGGAAGGCCAACCTGTGCAGATTTGGATTAAAAACTGTCAACATTGGGATAGGTAGACATGGTGCATGTCCATTGGTGGATCCAAGCAGGACCAAATCCTTGACACGTTACACATTTTCTCCATGTAGCATGATGTTACCCATCAGTACAGGAGAGAGGACTTGGGTCTTCTTGACACTGAGCTGTCATCCACATGGAGACTGGCATCTTGGGTCTTCCTCGGCAAGTGCTTCATGTCCTACTCACTTTCTGCAAACAAAGTTCTGGTTATGAACAAGCTTTCTTCTAGTCTTCAGGCCACATTCTTCTTCATGTGAAGCAGTTTCTCCCACTTCTTTTTCTCAGCGTACCGATTGGATAATATGGTGAGGTGACTTAACTCTGAGGCACATCTTTCCCGACTCTAACACATGTCGTACTCCTTTATTCTGTCACACAATTGCCTCTTGATCCATGTATAGGTTTTCCCAGAGCATAAAGAAATGTTCTGGAATTTCCATTCAATCCATAGTCTGTTACAGTCTACACAGTCGAATGCTTTTGCTTAGTAAGTAACACATAAACAAACATCTTTCTGGTATTCCCTACTTCCAACAAGATCCATCTGAAATGAGCAATGATATCCTTTGTTCAATTACCAGCAGGGTCCCGCAGTGAAGTAGAAATCCTTGGAAGTATGATGCTGAATGAAATAAGTCAGTCATAGAAGAGCAAATGTTTTAAAATTCCAATTATCTGGAAAACCTAGGATGAACAAACAGATAGAGACACAAGTCCGTTCGTGGTTGGCAGTGTTAGATGGGAGGGGCTGGGATTGGAATGCATTCTTTGAGAGACACAGAGCTTCGACTAAGGACAAAGGCAAATTTTGGAAATAAGTCATGGTAATATTTGGGTAGCTAGATAATCATAGCCAGTGATATTGAGTTGTGCTTGTTTAGAATATTATACAGGTCAATAATGTGCTACATATCATTTTTTCCACAACATAAAAATGGAGAAAGACAAAGTCCTTTCTCCACAGATTTTCTACTTATGGGAAAACTTGAGAGTGGGGGTTACAAATAAATATCCCAATAGTAAATAATAAAACAAGTCAATAGCTACTATACTTTCACAAATAGAAAATTGTTATAGAGAAGTTATGGGGAATGTATGTTGCTAAGTTCTAGGAGAAGAATTTGAGAGTAGAACTAATGGAACTATTTCTTGGGAAGCCATCCAATATCCTTTAGGAACTATGTCTGATTGCAAATAGGAAGTGACTTGTTCTCTTCAGTTGCTATGGGAGACAGCAGAGACACACATACAGCCGAAAAACTGCAAACTAATGCAGCCTTCCCATTTCCCTATTAGACAACCAAAAGTCAAAGGTCAAGGAGAAAGAAATCACCAAGAACTTAATAGCAAATAAACACGGCAATAAGGTTTTTTAAACTTTAATCATATAAGTGTTCATCAAATAGCAATCAATTTATTTTCCACAAAGTAATATACATAAACATATACATATATATTTGAACATAGTATCTAATATATATTATAAGAGATGTAATTAAAAGAACATAAATTATAATACTCAAAAACAAGTTTTCAATGCTTACTGTATTCTATGTATTTTCTCTAGCAAACAATGATAAAGCCTCCCCTTACTCCTACAGGGCAGCTGGTAGATTTGAACTATTTACTAGGGGCTTGGTAGCCAAACATCTAAACCATACATAGCCATAAATATTACAGCCTTGATGATCCCATGGGGAAGTTGGGGTCTCTCTTATTTGGTCTTTAGGAAACTTCTCTAAGTTTAAAATCCATTTTACATCCAATCATCATTTGCATTCCATGGAAGTCCTTGCTTTTGAACAATGATGCTAACATTATTGAAAAGTTAGAATCAGTCTCACGATCCAGAAAAAAGGAATCCATTTGATACAGTATCATAGATCCACACAAGGAAATCCTATGTGAAAATTGAGAAAGAATGAAATGAATCTGCGAATGCTAACCTGGAAAAGGGATTTTTAAAAGTCAAATTCAGAGTAGTAAGTATAGTTCTCTCTCATTTTATTAAAATAAGTCAACCTCCAAGTTCACACTCATTATATATTTAAACAAATACATAGATGTTTGAGTATGATATATAAAGCACAAGATCTATGCATCATGCATTTGTATTGTCATAGATTTAGATATATAGAGTCCTCTTAAAAAACACACACACACACAGCTTTCAAGTTGATTCTGACTCACAGTGACCCTATCAACAAGTATATGTAAACACATAATATATGTATAAGAAATAGATTTTAGGGGTTGCATATATTTGTCTATTATTTTAAAAAGAAAAATTTTGCTTTCTAAGCCTAGGTAAAAATTATAGACACATCTTATGAAACATACACCTCCATGAAGGGCTATGAAATGGATGGCCAGCAGTAGACAGTATAATACATTCCATTTTCAAATATTTACAGGATTTTGGAATTGTGTGTTTTCTCGTTACTGGAGTCTTACTGAAACAACATGAACAGTTTGGGGGTAGTCATGTTTCCATTTGTTTTGGCCAACCCATGTTCTAGAACAATATTGGTTTAGCATAAGCATCCAATGAATGAAATTTGAACCCGAAGTGTCTTAGGAAAGCTGACATTTGATCCCTTAAACTCAGGAATTTTCCTCAAAAGTAGAAAACTGCCAGAGGCCAGGTGGGCACTGGAGGCACTCAGCTGGCTAAGAAGATGGGGATCTGCCTTCTGAGGAAAACATGCAAACACTGCAAAGAAGGAATGATCATAGGTGCAGCTCCATCAGACTCCTGAGATGCCATTTCTCAAGCCATCCCAGAAGACTTTTTTAAGGCTCATGTCACGGCCGACTAAGATCTCATCAAAGACCTCTAATGTCCATTAAAATCATTTTAAATGCTCTCAGCGGAAGCCAGCAAAGCATCATTTAATTACACGGGATTTCTGATTGCTCATCATCAGCCCTGTTCTCTCTGCTCTTCACCCCTTGTGCTTCTCCTCTGTGGAGAGATTCCATTATCTATGAATAGCAGGTTTCGTCATGAAAAACGTGAGTGGGCATAGAAAGGCGAAAGAGAATCAGTTTAAGTCTGAGGGGGTGGGGGGAAGATTACAGTTCCTTTCTCTGAAAGTCCAATGACAATGCTGCCTCATTCACCAGCTTCCTGTTTACCTTACAGCACGCATTTGACATTTCACTACTTAAAAACTCTCACGTCTCCTCTTAACTAATAACCAAAGTTGATCTATTTCAGGTGAAAGAGATTTATGAAATAGGTACATGTTTATGGGATTAAAAGGTAATATCCCATTGACCACCGATTAAATAGGATTTGCAGACCTATTTGAAAGAGTACTATAATAACCCTTCTTGCATAGAATAAAGCAAGAAGTCATTTTATCAAGTTTCTATGGGAAATAAAGTCTTATGTTTTGACATGAAAGATAGTAACTTCATTATAGAACAATACGCTAACTTAGTCTTTGGGGATAACCTTGAATTATGCGATTTAAGAACTCTCTAACAATGCCAAATGAAAGTTAAATCAATTCTCATCCACTTTGTTTTGACTATTTTAGGTTTTATGAACCTAATAATTCCTATTGTCTCACTGTATTGAGCTTAAATAATTCAGGAACCCAGAAAAATATATCCAAGTTATTCTTCTGAAGAGCCCTCCTCCAAAAAGAGTAAGTAGTTTCCCGACTGGAAAGCAAACAAAAGAGAGAGATAAATATTTTTACTCCCCTCAATGCTCTTCACAGAGGATGATTTTTGAGGTCACTGGGCAACAAGGGGGTCAAGCAGAACACCATGTGTCATTCTGATGAGTTGAACTGACTCCACAACACTTTTGAACAAGAGTGTGGATAAGTCTCTTCAGTTAACTTCTCAAGGAATCCACATTGCCTTTGTTGTCAGAAGCGTTCCACTGGAAGTCCTTTGACAATTGAGATTTGGCAACCTGAAAGGGGTTCCAGATTTAGACCAAGTGCAGGTTCCAACAGGTACAGTCCACAAGGTGGAATAGCAGTGTTCTCCTCGATGTGATTACCGTTATTATTCTGTAACTGCTACTTCCTGATCAGGGATCCCTTCAGCCATAAGAAAAAGTGCTGTAGAATTACCCATAGATTATGTGTGAATTTGTGTGTGGGGAGGGAGGAAAGAGCACAGGAGAAAAGAGGCTCAAAGTTTTTCAGTGAATGCAGGGTGAATGACAGACCCAGGCGAAGTTCTGCACAACAGAGGACCATTATTAATGTATTGTGTTTGCTTAAACAAAAATGGGGACAGAGTTTAATGGGGGTGTTTCTGAAGCTGTTGTTTGAGAGAAGGTGAAATTGGTGTAAAATATGAGGCTCCAAGGGAAGAGTTGACAGAAAAGATAATTCTATATATTGTTTGAAGCATTGAGTTTCCAGCCCAAGTTTTGTGGATATGATGAAACTTTGTGCACGCATAAAGATTTTGTCTGGAAAACAAAATGCTTTTGTCCATCTATTCTGCGTCCTCTCTCAGCCACAGAGAAGAGCATGGCTGTCAGTGCCATACACTGAAGGCCAAAGGCCGGAGAGTAGGTGGGAACTTAGACTATTGCTGAGATGTGCCAAACCAACCTGTGTCTGACAAGGGAGTTTGAGAAATTTCACCAGGGATGGATCCTTGAGTCACTACTTAAAAAGCACAAACCGTGCATGGGTCACTCACAAATGTAAAACTACTAAGACATTAGGAGAGGCAATTCAAGCTGAAGGGAGGACATTTCAAATCCAAAGTCATTCTCATGGATGTGTTCTCGAAGGTCATTTTTGCTAAGATGCCTGGCTCTGCACATACAGGTAATCTATCGACGCATGAAAGACATGACTGGCTAAGTCCAGCCTTTATATCAGTAGTTCTCACCCTTTGCCTACACAGTAGACTCATATTGCTTGTCCACGTCTCACCATCAGCTGTCAGATTCAGCTAAAAAGCACATGTGAGTAGGACTTAAAAAAAAAGACTCCTGGTACTTCTAGTTACTCCGAGATAGAGGATGTTTATTTTATACATTATTGTTGTTCTGTCATATCTTACACTGCCCGACCTCTCCCCCAACCCACTCCTTTGATGCTCCTCCTTCAAATAGGAGATTTTGTGTATATCCTTGCCATTGTTTCCATCTCTCTATTCCACCTTCTCTCTACCCTTCCTGCACCTCTAATCTAACCATTGGCCCGAAGGGGCTCATCCATCTTGGTTTCCCCATATCTCCAGCTCCCTTCTCTACTAGTGTATCTTCTTCAGTCCATATGGATTTGTAAGGTAGAGTTGGGATCATGATGGTTGGGGGGTGGGGGTGGGCAGGAAGGCTTCAGGAATGAGAGGAAACTTGTAAGCATCATCACTGCCTGGCTGCCCCTTGACTGGACTGTCTCCTCCCCATGACTCCCCTGTAGAGAGGTGACCAATTACCCACCAGTGGGTCTTAGGTACCCGCCCTGCTCTCCCCCTCATTCATAATGATGTGATTCTTGTTCTTTGATGCTCAATATCTGCTCCCTTCGGCCCCTTGAGTTCTTTCTTTCTTTCTTTTTTTTTTTTTGGATGTGAAAAAAAGTTATTTTATTAAACAAAGTAGATATTATACAAGCTGTATAATTAGTTACAACAAATCAAGCAGGGCATATACTGGTTTTATTATTATTAGATTAGAATCTGTCTTCACAAAAAAGGATAATAAGGTGAAAGCAAGACTTAATATGCACACTCAGTACACTGTCATATATATCAAAGTATTAAAATAAAATGGAATGCTTTATTTATTTTAAGGCAGTTGAAAACAAGAAAGCTAGAAACGATACTAGGAATAGGGATGGATAGTGATCACGGCAGGAACTAAGTTTTCTTAGTTGACTAGATTACAATAACATTGCAAGAATTAGACAAAGAGTTTTAAAAATCCAGAAAGAAATAATAGACATGAAGGGGTGTGGCAGTCATGTGCTCTTGTGTCAGTTTCATAATTGGCAGTACAGAGGTGAAGTCTAGCATGCCAAACTGGAGATAGCCAATAAGACCTCTATGTGGGCATGGCGTTTTCCTGAGAATTCTGGGAAATCTCACGGTATTTCCAAATTAGAGATCAGAGATTTACAACTTAGTCTTTGGAAGACATTGCAGCTGACAAGACACAAGGCGGGATCCCTGTGAGACATCCCAGAGGAGAAGGTACATGGGCTTACCCTAATGGAACCAGACTTCTGAAGTCAGAAAAGTCACTTAGAGTCTCCTGTCAGTGCTAAGATGCTTGAGAAACCACAGAGAAACCCCTACCAGTGCTGGATGCTTCTATCACCACTGGGTACACAAGACTGTGCACCCACTGACCAGTAATTGTCCTGGAATCATTGGATGTGCCTCATGAATCTGAAGAAGACCATATATAGACTGATACTGAACATATTGGATATCAGAATTGTGGGCTTGGTAAGGATTGGGTGGGGATGCTTTCTCAATGTTTCATTCCTCTTGTATATAGTCCTTTCCCTTATAGACATACGCATGTCTGTGAATTTTGTTTCTCTAGTCTAACACAAGAAGTTCCCAGCCTTGCTCTCACGACTAGAATTAACTCATTAACAATATCTATGTTGTTCAGTTCCTGTGAATTTCAGTGCTTGAATTAATAGATAGAATTAAATACATTTTTTAATTAAAAGAAAAACTTCACCAGACATATACATTTTTTCCTTTCTGGCATTTAAATGAAACTTTTTAAAAAAGTATGCAAAAAGTCAATTTACCAAATAAGTATCATTTGGTCCTATGATAAACAAGCATACATATGGGCACACAAGTAGAATTATAGACATAAAAATATGATGCCTGATGACAGAATAACAGGTATGCTTTTCTCTCCTTTTCCTAATTTTCTAGAAAGCTCTTATAAAGTTCCATGTGCTTTTAAATGATCAAATAACGTGCCTTGCATCAGAGCTGTAGAAGCAAAACCCGTATTTTGATTGACAAGTTACAGTGATTTGATCCTTTTTCCTCTTTCCCCTGTTTTTTCTTTCTCCTCACTGCTTCTTCAGTTTGACTCAGGTTACATACACACACATACACACACACACAAGCATACATATATGTACATGATATATGCATACGAGCGTGTTGCTGGTGTTATGTCCTACTAAGTACCTTCCAACTCATACCAACTCAACAGGAGGACACCTGCTCCGTCCTGCACTGTCCTCACAATTGTCCCCATGCTGTGCCCATTACTGAGTCACGGAGTCCATTCGTCTCTTTGAGGGCCTTTCTCTGCTCAGATGCCTCTCTACTCTACAAAGAATGTAGTCCATTTCCAGGAACGAGTCTCTCCTGGCAAATATATGTCTTTACTACATAGACACACTTGAAAGTATAGAGCCATTTAATCATTTCCTGTTTCCAGAGCTCCTAAGAACCAGAGAACATGCTCGAATGACTGGAGAGAAAATAAAAAGTGACAAGTTGCTAAGTAAGGGGAAGCCACTTTCCTTAATTCTGTTCAGGTAGCATTATCTGAAGCAGCAATTTACTTTTGTACAGGTTGTTTTGGTGTCTGTTATCAACTTACCCGATGAGTGAACTGTATTGCTAGCCACAGGCCTGTAACCAATAGGGAGTGAGTGTACTTTCTCCCCTCCACCCCTTCAATGAGTGGCATATTTATAACTTGCTATTTTTGTACAAGGCTTTTCTTTTTCTTCATTTATGAGCATAACAGAGACCAATATCTATTATGGTTCTTGAAGGACAATGCATTAAGCATTTGTCCTTGAAGTTCCTCTATGTCTTGGGCAAATTCAGAGCAATTCTTAACCAACTTGTTTTTCTTGAAGTGGTGTATTAAGGATTGGCTATTATTATTGTTACTGTTTCTTGTTTGTTTTTAACTTTTGCTTTAAGGAGTAACAAATAATCTGAATCTAATTCCTGTACTTTGCTTTTGTTTAGTTAAATAATTTTATTGGGAGTTTGTACTCTTCATATAGAATATAGTTCCCTGTCAGCAAGAGCCTCAGAAAAGCCTGTTACAAGGGGGACCAACTAGTAATTCTGGATCAAAGATACCAATACAATGGGCAAAGGAAGAATGCAATATGTTTGCAGATTTTTAACCTTTGATCTGTTCCCCTTCCTAAATATGTAACATTATATATACATATAAAGATATAGCGATATTATCTGTGTATTTTATACATGTGTGTATGTGTCTGTGTGTAAAAGCAGGATTTTAGAAATATATAATTATATTAAAGTCATTCAGTCCATGCCTCAACACATCTATATATTAAAAAATAATATGATAGAAAAGTCTAATAATTTTGCGAATATAAGAAATTTTAACATTTCTGTTCAGTCTACACTCCACTGTGCCAAGGAATCTCCACACTTACTATCTTTGCTTCAAAGATTTCCTTCCTCCAAAGAGTTCCTTTCAAGTCAAGTACTCCACTTCATCACATCCAGGAACTTCTGTCCTTGATAATCAGACAATCTGCTCCATGTCAACTTTCACCTTTTGTAGAGTACATTTGCTACTGTCCTTGTCACCTCCTCTAATTCCTTTAATCCTCTGTTAGTGAAATCTTGCCCAATGTGAGTAAAATCTTCCTATAGAGATGGAAATTAAGACAAGTCTTCATCCTAACTACTAAATAATAAGCCTCACTTCACTTCCCCAAACTTGACATATTCCTAAGGTCAGAGACCAAGATTAGGCTACAGGCATCCCAGTGATTGAGTTTTCATACTTTGAGAATTGCATGGAAATAAGCAGCATTAATATAAGATCTGTGGAAAAGATTTAATAGGCAATTTTAAACCTTAACCCACTCTTCCGTCTTTCAGATGTGTGCCTTAGAGTATGTAAATCTTCAAATTGACCTCACATATAAAAACATATCTTATTTTACTTTTTAAGC
>PVJH01035678.1:0-19444 GCA_004026705.1 Nesogale talazaci
TTGTAAGATAGTTCTATTCCAGGGGGACTTAGTGAAACAAACATTTAAATATTTTCCTTTAGTAAAAACTCATAAAGAAATTACAAATGCAGAAGTATATATGCTTAAAACTTACATAGATGCCATTCAGACTGAATTTGAAACCTGATTTCAGAACTTTAAAGTCCATTGTTCTATGTTCAGTTTTATAACAAAGCCTGATGAAATGGAGGACAATGTGTTGGACCTGCAATATGTCAATTTCCTTGAAATTGAAAATCTGGATATGGAGTTAATTGACTTCACAAGCAATATGGACGGACAAATTCAAGGCTTTAAGAAGACATCTTGAAACCACTGATGAAAATTGCTTAAGCATGGTAGCTACATTTTGGAAATCACTTCCTTCCAAGTTTTCTTTGATAAAGAAAGTTGGTTTCACTTTACCATCAGCTTTTGGGTCCAGCTACTCATGTGAACAGGTATTTTCCCAAATGGAATTCATTCTCAATTCATCATGAGACAGGTTAACTAAGGAAAATTCAGAATCATGTGTTCCTTTAAAAACAATGAATTATCACCCAAATATCTCAAACCTTACAGGGATAATGAAACAGCATCAAGGAAGCCATTAAAATGATTAAATGTTCTTAATTAAATAGGGGTTCGTTTTATTTAAGTGTTTACTTTTATGCTAACATTTTATGATATCTTTCAAGTTGTAAATGTAAATTTGATGATAATAAATTTGTAATTCTATATTTAAGGTATATTGGATTATTCCATTTGTATAATGTTTTTATTTTCTGTATTCTAAGATAATGTGAAATCTAAAGTAGAAGTGATGTGACCCAACAGCACAAATTTTTGTGAAAAACACTAGAAAAATGACCACCTTGAAAAAAACATTGTTGACTACTCATCTAGAGGTTTGCTGTTCAATTGCTAGTTGATATTGGTCCTGCACTTGAAAATTGTCGAATGTCTTGTGAATATTTATTAGAAATGAAGTTTCATGATGCTTTTTATGAGAGCTGTTTTGTAATGAAAATCTATTGGATTGATATGACTTCTCACGAAACTCTAACCATACAATAATGAGTAGTGCTTCCTCATCTAGTCTAAGTATCTTCTTTCATATTGCAAATGCAGCACTTTCTGCTGTGCTTATAACTATTTGAAGTTAGATAAGATATCACAAGTTAAAGGGCACAGTATTCCAGACTTTTAAAGTCTGCCCAGATTTCCAGATGTTAGTCACAAGTTCAGGAGTTTTCAGGGCTATCTGATTTTGACCTGCTGACTATTAATTTGGAGGCTCCCACTACCTCCTTTGGTTCAATATACCATTTTACTATGTATTACAAATATCCTTATTAATCATTACCTGTATTCTTGTGAGCCCTGGTGGCATAATTGTTATGTGTTGAACTGCTATAGCAAGGTCAGCAATTTGATATCACCAGCCATGCCTCGAAAGAAAAAAGTTACATCTTGTGAACTCCTCATGGGGAAGTTTTACACTGCCTTTGAGGGCCACTAGGAACAGGCCTGGACTCAAGACAGTGAGGGTAGTTTTGCTTTTTATAGGCATTTAGGTATTCTTGCATTATTCTATCAGTTTTCCTATTTCTGTGTGTGTTGGAATTGTCATCCACTTAAAATTAGAACCCTCTTGAAGATCAAGACTGAGTAATTTTCTAGAACAATTGGGTCAATTCACCAAATCACTATACCTATTACAAAGAATGTAATCAAAACCATCATACAGTAGATACTCATAAGGTGAAGTCTGGTAGCATTGCAAATGCTGGGCTTCTGTGTCCCAAGGATGCATTCCCCTCCAAACTGCAATGGTTTCCATCTGAGCTTCTGAGTCCAGAGTTTTCATTGGAGTTTCACAGGTAGGTATGATTAATTGAATTATTCTAAAAGTACTTGAACTCAGCCTCTATGCCACACTCCCTTCTCCACAATTCAGGTTGATATCCTGTAGTTAGGCTTTTTGGAGTGGTCATCCCCACCCAAAGCTTACCTGTGTACCATATCAAAGACACTCCCACCAGGAGAAAGCCCAAGCATCAGATGTGCCTCTTAGCACCCAAAAGCGAAGGTTAAAAAGGTAATTCATCACTACCCCATGTGAAAGATTCAGAACTCCTTTAATAGTTCTGCTTTTTTTTTTTTGCATTAGAACTCTCTGGTGATACAGTGAGTTAAACATTGGATTAGTAAAGGTTAGTGCTTCGAAGTCATGAGCAATTCTGAGGGAGATAGCTGAGACAGTCTGCTTCTGTAAAGATCATGGAAACTATGGAGCAGTTTTAGTCAGTTCTTTTTTTTTATAGTCAAGATAGTTGTATAATTAATACCCAAACCAAGATTAAAGCCACAAAGTTTCTGCTTCTGTGAGCAAGAAATTCACTTCATTTCTTAAGTGATTAATAATAGGCTGCTTGCCTACAAAGTACTAGGGAGCTTGTTACAATGAAGGTTCTATTGAACCTTATCCCAGAGGTTGGTTTTATTAAGTGTTTTCAATTTGGGGTTGACTCATCTCAACTCTATGCGAAACTGAGCAAACACTGCTGGTCCTGGGCAGATCTCAAAATGTTTTTATTTACTTTTTTTGTCTTTGAGCTCATTACTACAGCCCCTGTGTCAATTCATCTCCATAACAAATTATAATTCACTGAATCAGAATGTCTGAAGTTTGACTTGGAAATCTCTTGTTTTCTAGTAAACTTTCCAAGTGATTCTGAAGCACAGCCAGATGGAAAATTTTTGTTAGGCTGAGCAGACTAGAGGAACAAATCCAGTGACGCTAACATCTGTGCGAGAGAAGCTTGATATCAAAGAGCAATCGTATATTAAGAAAGCATCGCAGCTGAGTCTAGATTGAGTCTTTAAGTTCAATATAAGCACATTTGTCTGATACTAGTCCATAGATTCCACCTTAGACTCATGCAGCACATGCAATAATGCTGAATGCAGTAAGGTCGCAGGCCAGTGGTGGATCCAGTGGCGGTCAAAGCACCTCAGCCCTGCTGCAGGTCTCCGTGTGGTTCCTTCAGCTACAGGGGTCTGACTGCCCTCAGCCTAGCTCCATATGGCTTCTCAACAGGAATATCTAGCAGCAAGAGAAAGTTTGTCCCACCTCCAATGGAGGGGAAGGGACACAGGTGTTCCCAGAATTTTCAGGAGAAGGCTATGCCCACACAGAGGCATTGTTGGCTCTGACCTGATTGAAAGGCAAGGCTCCACCCTTTCACTCAAATTAACAGGACATTTTGTAAACGCCAAAAGATTTTGGGCAGAAATAGTTTTGTTAATATTTTAGAACCATGACTTAGAGATGACCTTGATCATGCCAATTCCAGTCTATCATCTGTCTTGCAGCTTGTGTACTGATTATATGATGAAGGTAAACATTTACTTTAATGGGATTATTATTCTTTTGATGTGTTATGAAGAGGAAAAGAAAAAAGGCAGTGTAGTGTGTAGTTAAGCTGGAATGCGATATAGTATGAAGGAGACAAGTGTTCCTCTGCCTGACTCACAGGAGCTATTGCAACATTAAGCATTTAAACCCAGAAACAAGGAGAAAAGCAAAAGCAGAACAAAAATGTTTGTGATGAGAGAATCCAAGTCCTTATATAGCTCCTTCCTTGACCTGGTCTGCACTAGGAAGGGAGTTCATGGATGTAGAAGATGATATTTATCTGTTCTTTGCCTTCTCATCTCATGGACAGCTGTTCATGGGTGTCTTGGGAGGAGATATCCCCAATCCTCAAATTGACCTGACTGTAATCTCCACTTACATCACTTAGCATCTGTCAGAAATTCGTACAATAAGCAATGCATAGAGCAGTGCTAGCCACAATCAAGAGGCAAGAACACTGAGTAGTCTTCCATTTGAGCATCACAATCAACCCTATTGATTTTGCCAACACCCAGATGTAAGTGCAAGAACAATAAAAAGTGCCTTGGGTGTGGAGTGAGGGAAGTTATAATGATTCTTGAGTTGCATCTTGGCTCTGACAAAAAGCATTACTGGGAAGTGGGAACTGGGTGTGGTTAAATTCTCAGTATCTTAGAATGCAATTGAACAATGGAAACTTAAGAGTAGTCTACTTTACAACCTTGTTTTTCTGGTTGAAAAACTGAGTGTAAAAGATGAAGAGATAAGTATTAAGAGACTAAATAATTCCATTAAAGAGATAATGATCCCATTAAAGGAAATGTTTGACTTCATCATATAATCAGTACACAAGCTGCAAGACAGATGATATACTGGAATTGGCATGATCAAGGTCATCTCTAAGTCATGGTTCTAAAATATTAACAAAACTATTTCTGCCCAAAATCTTTTGGTGTTTACATAATGTCCTGTTAATTTGAGTGAAAGGGTGGAGTCTTGCTTTCAATCAGGCCAGAGCCAATAATGCTTCTGTGTGGGCATAGTCATCTCCTAAAAATTCTGGGAATGCTCCTGTCCTTTCCCCTCCATGGACAAACTCTCTTGCTGCTAGACATTCCTGTTGACAAGAGATAAAAAATAATAAGAACAGATTCCCATATCTAGTTGGTGGCAACGAAGCCTAGAATTTGGATTTCCCAACATCCAGGTTCCTGTTGTTTTGTGATGTCAAGATGATACAAACGCATGAAGGACAGAATAGAACTACCAGAGAGATTCCCTAGGCAGAAATCATTACACGGCTACATTTCTTGGTCTTTTTCTCTGGTGGATTTGAACTGCTAACCTCCTGATTGGCAGGCAAACATATTAACCCTTGGTTCCTTAGGAGTCCTTTTATTTTAGTTCAGTAAATATTCTCCAACAAACAAATCATTGCATTTAAAACAACATTATTATTCATAAGACCAGAGATTGAGGCATGATGAAAACTAGTCTGATAGTAGAGTTATAACAGCAATCATGTTAAAGCTAGAGTTGAGCCTTCTATCCTACTCACCCCAACACATGGCTGCACTGATGCTTTAGATGACAGCAAGAATTTTCTCCTACTGTCAAAAACAAAGGCATACTGCCCTTGGTAGAAAAGAGGAAGCAAAAGTGTCTATCATTTGCAACCCCTTACATCTACTTAATTTTCTGTGACGCTATTTTTTTTTTGCCATCACTGCCCTGGTGGGAGTAGGAAGCCCAGCCTTGCTCCTGGAGAGCTGCTGCTGGATTTGAACCGCCAACCCAGTGGGCTGCAGTCCCGCACATAACCACTACACCACCAGAACTCAGCCCTGTGATGCTTCTTATGAAGACAGAAAAAGTCCACAGGAAAAATAAACTCAATTGCAATAAACTAGCACTGATGACTCTCTTAGATAAATGAGGCTTTCATGTTGGTTGATTTGAACTGAGCAGTTGAAACAAATGGAGATTTGCTCAAGTTCACAATACCTTATTTGCAATTTCCAAATTCAAAGAGTTCTGAAATCTAACCATTTTTTTTGTGCCATCACTGCCCTCTAACCATTTTTCTTTAAGTGTAAAGCAAATTTGGTTGATGGCAATTCCTGAACTAGCTGGATGTAAATCAATTTACAGCCTTTACTCATTCTCCTTAGTGAGAACATTCATAGTTTTGCTGAAGAGATACTAGGGAATTTGATTATCTGATGGGTTGTTATGTAACAACCCGTAACATATATTACATATCTTTTAAAGTGCTCAGTTGACTTTCTTAAAAAAAAACATTTTATTGAAGGTTCATGCAAATTTTATCACAATTCATACCTACATCATTGTGTTAAGCACAATTGTACATTTGTTGCCCTCATCATTCTCAAAGTATTTACATTCTACTTGGCCCTTGGGACCAACTCATCATATTTTCCCTCCCTCACATGAACATTTGATAATTATAAATTATTATTTTGTCATATCTTACACTGTCCAACATCTCCCTTGACCCACTATTCTGTTGTCCATCCCCAAGAGGTTATATTTAGATCCTTGTAATTGTTTCCCCCTTTCTACCCCACCTTCCTTCCACCCTCCTAGTATCACTATTCTTAACATTGGTCCTAAAGGGATCATCTGCCCTGGATTCCCTGTGTGTTCCAGTTCCTATCTATACCATTATACATCCTTTGGTCTAACTGGATTTGTAGGGTGCCATTGTACATCTTTGGTCTAGTTAGATTTGTAAGGTAGAATTGGGATCTTGATAGTGGGGGGAGGAAGCATTTAAGAACTAGAAGAAAGTTGTAAGTTTCATCATTGCTACACTGCACCCTGCTGGCTCATTTCCTCCCTGTGACCCTTCTGTAGGAGAATGTCTAGCTGCCTACAGATGGACTTTGGGTCCCCAATCTGCACTCCCCCTCATTCACAATGATATGATGTTTTATTCCTTGATGCTTGATACCTGATCCCTTCTAAATCTCTTGATCACAGAGGCTGGTGTGCTTCTTCAATGTGGGCTTTGTTGCTTCTGAGTTGGATGACTGCTTGTTAACCTTCAAGTTTTTAAGACCTGAGACCCTATATCTTTTAATAGCTGGGCCCATCAGCTTTCTTTACTACATTTACTTATGCACACTCTCTTCAGTGATCATGTTGGGAAGGTGAGCATCATGAAATTCCAGTATAATAGAACAAAGTATTCTTGCATCGAGGGGGTACTTGGGTGGAGGCCCAATCTCCATCTGCTACCTTAATATTAACCTATAAATATATGCACATAGATCTATTTCTCCATCCACCTATATAAATATATTTACATGTATACATCCCTTTATTTAGCCTACTATAAATTCCTGTAGCCTTCTAGTTATTTCCTCTATTTCCTTTTACTTTCCTCTTATCTCACTGTTATGCTCAACTATTATTTGGGTTTCATTACCCTGCATCAAGCCCTACCAGGCCACCTACACACTCCTCATAACCGATTTTGGATCACTTGTTGTTCCTTTGTCCCTGGTTTGTTAAACCACTTTCTTTCCCTCATCTCCCCATGTCCCATAGGTTCCGTATTTTTTTCCTCCAGGTTGTTTATTCTTTTTTTTGTGAGCATCACTGCCCCCTGGTGGGAATAGAAGCCCCAGCCTTGCTCCTGGAGAGCTGCTGCTGGATTTGAATCGCCAACTCTGTGGGCTGCAGTACCGCACCAACCACTATGCCACCAGGCCATAGGTTGTTATTAAGTCTATCTAATCTAGATTGACCTGTGTAAATAATAACATACAAAAACAAGAAGAAAACAAAGCAATAACAAAAATAATGGCAAAAAAGAAAAGCATTTAAATAGTTCAAGGACTGTTTGTTGGCCTTTAGGAGTGTTCTCCAGTCCAGTCTGATGGGGTGCCACACTCTGGTCCCAAAGTCTATTTTTGGTACTCCCTCAAGACTTCCTTGCTCTGCTCCCCTTCCCTTTCTGTTCAACTTACTTAGTGTTTTGCCTCAGTGTGGTGGGGTCAGATTGGGCACAGTTTCCATACTGTGCCTCCAGTGTTGTTCCCCATAGGTCTATGGATCAGTGAAGGATATCTAGTTGCATAGTGGGGCCGGCCATATGGTCCTCTCTGTGGATTGACTCTTCTGAGTAGGGATATTGTCCTCAAGGATTGGTGAGCCAGGATGTGCTCCACTGTCTCTTCTTCCCCCTTCATTTGCTCCCCTGTGCTCTGAACAGACATGTCCTTCTCCCTGAGCTGCACCTTTAGTGCTGTCTTCTGAAGTGAATTCTTACTTCAGGGAGGGGAGGGGCAGTTGTCCACGAGTTGGGGTAGCGATTGGCCCCTCAGACTTCTCTACTGGTTGTTAACTTCATACTGGCATATTGCGTTCACATCTTGGAGCACTGGGTTGAAATCTGGTCCCTCTTTCCCTGTAGAGATATAAACAATACCCTTCCCTTGGGTAGTTAGGGCCCTATTTCCCCTCTACCCACTTCTTTTTCTTTTTCCTTTATTCCCCCTTCCTTTGTTGGCTACCTTATGTATCCCTGGATTTGGTCAGGCTCCTGCCATACTACCTGGACCTCTCCCAGGAATGTTCGTATACAGTAACTTTTTTCCTATGCCTCTGTTACATTTTTTTAAAGCTTACCTGAGTGGACTCATGTTGTACTTGTCCTTTTGTGCTTGACTTCTTCGTTTAGCATAATTTCCTCCAGTTATTCCCATGCAGCTATGTGCTTCACACATTCTTCCTTGCTTTTTAGTGATGCGTAGTACTCCATTGTATATATGTACCACAGTTTTTTAATCCATTGGTCAGGTGATAAAAATTTGGGACTAACTCCTTTCAATTGTGAACTGTGCCACGAGGAACATTAGAGCACAGATGTGTTAGTCTGGGTAGACTAGAGGAACAAATTGGTAGACATGCATATGGATATAAGGGTAAGGTTTATATGCAAAAAGAATGGAGCATTAAGAAAGGATCCCAACCCAGTCCAGTTCAAAGTCATAAGTCCAGTATTAGCCCATATGCCTGATGCCAGTCTACAAAGTTTCCTTCTGACTCACGAAGTCACAGGTTAGTAGGTGCAGAGTCCTGGCGCTGGCGGGGGTTTTCCCTTGAGTCCAGGGCTCATCAACAGCATCCAGTGGTGGTAGAAGCAATTCAGCACTGGCAGGGGTCTTCACGTGGCTTCTCCAGCTTCAGAGTCTGGTTCCATCAGTTAGGGGAAGGCCGTGTGGCTTCTCCTCCCACTCCTTCAGCTTCTTGGATGCTGCCGTCTTGTCTTGTCTGTAATTCATTGTCTCGGAGACTGACTCCCAACAACTGGGGAGATGGCCTCTCATCTCCACAAGGGAAATACCATGAGATTTTCCAGAAGTCTCAGGCTATCTCTATGGCTACCTCCAGATTAACAGACTAGACTCCACCCTTACATCCCAGTCATGAAATTGGCATAACGAATACATGACTGCCTTAACAGCTGTCTGGCCATGATTTGTTTCTTGCTTCGTCTGGAAATATGCCCACTAGGTGGATTGCTGGGTCATGGTAGCTCAATTTCCATCTTAGATATCGCCCAATCGATTTCCATAGTGGCTGTACATACCTACAAGTCTACCAGCGGTAGATGAATATTCCTGTCTTCCCTATCCCTTTCAACACTTGTTGGTTTCTGACTTTTTGAATCGGGCTATCTTTGAGGGTATTAGGTTGTATGTCATTGTTGTTTTAATTTGCACTTCTCTTATGGCAAATGGACATGAACATTTTTTCATATATTCATTGGCCATTCAGATTTCTGCCCCTGTGAAACTTCTGTTACGGTCCTGTGCCCACTTCCTTGGTGGGTAGTCAGATTTTTTTTCTTTTTGGAAACTAGCAGAATATTGTAGATTTTAGTACTAAGGACTTTGTCTGATGTGTCATTGCTTTCCCAATCCGTAGGATCTCTTCTTACTCTCTTGTTTAATTCTTTCGATGTTCGATGTGTTTTGTCTTCAGTGTATCCCACTTGTCAATTTGTGCCTCTTCCATGTTTGTGCCTTTCCCTTTATCTGATAGCCTATGTATTCCCTGCATCAAGCAAGTACCAAATTCAAAGTATGTGTTATATGAAGTTAAATTGACAAAAGTAAAATTTTTTGTTATGACATATCAACAGAATTGTGCATTGATTACTCAATAACTAAAGTCAACATCTCCTTTTCTTTGTTGTAGAACATATGCAAGAGTCTTTTTAATAAATGTGATGTATAGTAAAAATATTGACTTTGTATTTGCTAAAAGTTCTATACTTTGCTTTCATTTTGTTCCATTAAAATTGCATATGATACTTTTCCCTTCAATTGCTAATATCATACCCAAAGTTTGAAAATGTTCTTTAAAAATTGCATCATGGATAGCTATGACACATGAACAGACATATATATAACTTACTTAGCCTGTTATAGCACACGAGTAAAAGAACCTGGGTATACCACTGATTGTCAGTCATGAGTCTTCATCCAATCCTGATTATACTGCTCTGATGGTAACAGAAGAGAACTTTGGGAAACAATCACTTCCATATGGATTGGTTTCTTTTTCCTGGCCAGATCACATGTAAGGAGCCCAATGGGCAATAACATGAGCTGTAACCGGAAGGTCAGTAGTTCAACTCCAGGAGCCTTCCCTGGGAGAAAAATGAGGATTTCTACTCCTGTAAATATTTACAGACTCTAGTCTAGAATGACTCCTTGTATGAGTTGGAGTCAACTCAATGACATTGGGTTTGTTTTGCTGGGTGACTTGTCACATGTAATTTGTCTTTGGAGCAGAATAATCATTCTATAGGACAGACCTAAATGAGAAATATTTAATATTTTATATTTCTTTGGCTATAAGAAAGGTAACAGGACTTCCAGGAAGAGGGTGACTGAACATATGCCAGAGCGATGCTGCAGTCATTAAATATTCTTTTATGCTAACTGTATTTAATGACTAGAAAGCAAATATTAGAACAAATTTTATTTTTAGATAGGCTTTTCATCTCTAACATACTATAATTAAATTTATTTTTCCCAATTATTTGACAATTTCCTTATAATAAAACTCCCAAACCATATCTACTTTTTTTGGAGGGGCATCATTGCCCTCTGGTGGTCGTGGGAACTACCCAGCCTTGCTCCCAAAGAGCTGCTGCTGGATTTGAACCGCCAAGTCAATGGGCCGCAGTCCTGCACTCAAGCACTACACCACTGGGGCGCAGCCCCACCATATCTACTATATCTAACAAGGATCATGAATAAAGTCTTTTTTGAATCATTGTTATATACTGAGAGTGTTTTCATCTTTCTGAATACAAAGATGAACATTTTGTTATGCATTCTTTTCTAATTTATGTTAGAAATATGCTGTGTTTTCTATCATAGACTCATACATGCACACATGAGTGAAATTTGTCTTTCCTGAATCTGTAGATGTAATTCTGTTTTTTTTAATTAAATTCTTTTATTGAGGGCTATTACTTGTCTTATCACAATGCATGCATTCATCTATTGTGTCAATCACATTTGCACATATGCTGCCATCATCATTTCCTTTTTCATTTTCTTTTTACTGTAGATGAAGTTCTTATATAAGAATGGAATTTCTGCACTTTATTCAGGTTGTTTGCATAAGCCTGAACCTATTTCTTTGTTCATTTTTTTATCAGTATGTTCACATTGTTTAAGAAGGGGAAAGATTTGCAAAAGTCTCCTTAATAAAATGACTAATAAACACACACACACACACACACGAAGGGAAATCTGTTTAAAAGAATGCCATTCAGGTGCACTACTCTTTCCATGTGAGATTCCAGTATCTTGATGATGATGTGGGGTGTGGTTACACAAAACGGATCTCTGGCCTCAGAGACACTTTTGGAGCACTCTCACTTGTTTCTTTCAAAAGCTTCTGCCAAGCGGATGACTTGATAAGCAGTAGTTGGTGGCACCAGTTTTGCCTGATTATCTAAAAGTAAAGTGTTGCCATTCAACTTTTACATGCCCTCTGGCAAAAAACAAAGAAGCAATTATTATTAATTTATATGGGGAAAAAACTTTGAGCATTTCAGGATCCCCCCAAAATGATCTATCAAATCAAATCAACAACATATACAACCTAAAAATAGCACTAATATTTAATGTTTACAGACACAGTTCAAAACTATGGAAGGTTGATACTGAGATGCTGAACGTAATTCCTGCAGAAGGAGTTTGATGAGCCCGCTCTTGCTGCTCACGGTGCAGTGGTGCATGCTGGCTCTTTAATAACTCACAGAACTCTGAAGCCTAGTTTCACTTTTCACCTTTTTTGTGTAGCGGGGATTTTTGCTTAGAGAAAAAACAGGTACTATTTAAAAAAACAACAACAGGTATTTAATAAAGTCAGAGTAGTGTAAAGGAAACTGAAAATGTGAGTATATCTGCATTTTTTGTTGTGGTTTCAAAATTTTCTCTTAAAATATGTAATTACCCTGTAATGACTGTGAGTGTTTTTCTTTTTTCTTTTTTGGTCTCAGTCTATGCATGGCTCACACTCCATCATTCATTTCCAAAACTCAGATTGTGCAGTGGTCACGTCTTCACCGACCTGGGCTCCAGTACACTGGCAGAGGGACCCCTAAACCTCCCCTCTCTCTAGCCTTATCCCCTGCCCCTCACTTCACCTGCTCTGTTCCTAATCCTCTGGACCTGAATCGCCTAATACTCCTCTCAGGCTCTGAACTAGCGGCGCCGCCCACACGGGCCCTATTATATAAGGAAAATATCGCAGGCTCATGTAGGGGCTGAGTCGGGGATCAGGAAGCGCCCCAACCCTACCCACCTGCTACCTCCCACCTGGGCCACGCAACTCTTCCTCAGGTACCTCTCACTGCCAAACGCTCTAAGCCTCTGCAGGGGACCTTGTCTTTCAATTAACTTCTGAATCTTGGAGAGCTTGACTTGTCTAATAAAAATGCTACAATATATTATTCCATATATCCGACACCAATACATTTTCTAATCTTTGTAGGTCATTTTTTTCTTTGAGTCTGGTGTTCTGTTATATATTCCAAAACATCTGGAATCTGAGTGAATGATTCTGGGATTGTGCTCATTTCTAAACAGCACCACCCCCCCCACGTACTAGAAAATGATTCCAAACTTGGTTATTGCATAAATATGTTTTCCAATCTAAACATTGGTAAGTAGAGATGTGTAGAATAACTGAACAGTTAAAAAAATCAGATGAATCTGTGCAACAATCTACTGTGCCACATTCTATGCTATTAAGTGAATGTACAACTGGTATAAAAATGGCATATTCAGTACTTTCTAAAATATTATGTTCTTTGTTTTTTGGCATTACTGCCCTCTGGTGGTTGTGGGAGCTACCCAGCCTTGCTCCTGGAGAGCAGCTGGTGGATTTGAACCGCCAAGTCCGTGGGCGGCAGTCTCGCACTCAACCACTTACAACACCGGGACTCAGCCAAAATATTAAGTTCTCTGCCTTTATTATGCCTTGACATACTAGCAGGCTAGAAAAATTAATTTTACAGACTACACATTATCAAGTCTCTAATTCTCAATGTCTTCACTTACACAACATTTGAGATAGTAAACATGGTTACTTAACAGAATCTTCATCTTTGAAGATACATATCTTAAAACAGGGCTTAACTGATCTGTCTAAAAAAACATGAGTATATTATACAGATAACAGGAAATATTTAAACTTATTTTATAGAAAATGATTGGTTGAACTTTATCCTTTAGTATATTTGTTCATTCTTAAAATATTTTAAGATATATACTATGGCCTTTCTTCCTTTGCCTGTGCTACTATATTTTGATAAGTGACCTACTAAAATGGGTCAAATTGAGCAACAAGTTCAAGTCAACGCATAAAATTTTCCTTTTGTGAATACCTACACACTTCATTTATTCCTTGAAAAGATAGTCCATTCTCACTTAGTGTTACAATGACAGTAGCAATGTCTTACAAAACAACTTCTAATACTGAAGTTCTTCATTAGTTTATGTTTCTACATTATGAGGTAAGCTAAAACCATGTCTGGTTTAAACATAACAAGATAAAATCTCTGTGAATTGAACTGTTTTCATGTTTATCAATCACATTTGAGTTGCATTAATCACTAAACTCAGAAAATAGAAAAGAGATTAAAGAGTCTGAAAATAAAACAATATACATGCCAACTGATGGAGAACATAGTAGCCACCTCTTTTTATAATTTATACCTAGGAATAAATTCTTGCTGCAGAACTTTATTTAGTTGCCATTTAGAAATATTCAGTACAAATTTTCGAATGGCCCTCTATTATATTAAAATTCATTCTTTCAATCTGGTAATTTGCATAATAAGAGAAATTACTAAGCAAAAATAGAATCTATATTTGATAATCATAGTGACCTATGATACAATTTCAGTTTCTAATGTAGTTGCTAGATGTTTATTATTTATTTTGATTCAACAATGAATGGATTCAGAGCGGAAAACATTCTGCTATATATGCATTACCCTTAGTAATGGATGCCTTAGTAGTATTAGTACAGTCTTTTTCACTCAATACACCTGAGGGTTCAACATAAGTCTCTATGATTCATTGCTTTAAAAAGAAAATTAATTTTGAAATTTCCCTGCCTGTTGTAGTTAGGTTTTGTTAGCTCAGCTCCAAATCATAACAACCTCATATACCACGTGACATAAACACTGCCTGATCCTTCGCCATGCTCACAGATTTCATTGTTTGAGCATTTTTGTAGTCACTGTGCAACGTCACATTGACTTTCATCAATCACTGGGGACTGGTCTCACCTGATGATATATTCGAGTATATGAGACAAAATATTTTCATCTTTGCTTCTAACTCCAAGTAGAATTCTTGTATTTCCTCTAAGGCAGATTCATTCGATCTTCTGGCAGTCCATGATATTTTTAGCGTTTTTCATGAGCACCGTAGATTAAATACATCAGTTCTTCTCTAAGTTTTATTCAATGTTCAACTTTGACATGCATATGAACTGATTGAAAGCATAATTAACAAGTAAGGAGGACCTTAGTCTACTACATGAAATTTGTACTCTTTAGCACTTTAAAGACGCTTTGTGCAGCAAATTTGCCCAATGCGATAGCTGACTTGATTTCTTTTTTAAAAATATTCTAATTGGGTGTTCAGTTGCAGCCCAGCAGCAGTTGCAGCGGTTCTCATCTTCTCTGCCTCTCTTTGCCATACTCCTCACGTTTCCAGAAATATGACCTCTGGTGTGGCGGTGTCCGACGGCATCATCAAGGTGTTCAGTGACACGATGGTGCATAAATCCCTGACACCGGCGGAGATCAAGAAACGCAAGAAGGCTGTGCTCTTCTGCTTGAGTGAGGACAAGAAAAAAAATCATCCTGGAGGAGGGCGAGAAGATCCTGGTCGGGGACATGGGCCAGACTGTGGATGATCCTGACACCACCTTTGTCAAGATGTTGCTTGACAAGTCCTGCCACAAGGTGCTCTTTGATGCCACCTATGAGACCAAGGAGAGCAAGAAGGAGGATCTGGTGTTCTTCTTCTGGGCCCCAGAGTGTGCACCCCTTAAGAACAAAATGATCAACGCCAGCACCCAGGATGCCGTCAAGAAGAAGCTGACGGGGATCAGATAGAATTACAAGCAAACTGCCACTAGGAGGTCAAAGAACTCTGCACCCTGGCCCAGAAGCTGGGGGGCAGCATCTTCATCTCCCTAGAGGGCCACTCTTGTGAACCCCCTCCACATCTGCCAGGAGCATCCAGCAACCCCAGACCTGCCTGTGGAGACTGCGGCTGCTCTCTTCCTGCCAGACCGAAGAGGCTGGGGGGAGGGCAATCCCTTCCCCAATTGCCAAACAGTGACTTCCTCCTCCCCTCCCCCCACTAACCCTCCTCTCTCCTCCCCGACTGTTCTGGCCTTCCCAAATGGCTTCTGATCTTTGATTTCTCTGTTGAAACTATCCAAGTTCCTCTCTCTCACCCCCCTCACCTGCCCCATTCACCACATTTGGAGAGGGAGCTCTATTTTTTTTAATGACCACTCCCCAACCCCCCTGCCTCTTTTCCAGGTTGCCAACTTCTAACTGCAGTAGTGAGTCTGTGCTTATTCATTTAGTACTGTGTATCAGTGGGAAATTAGATGACCCGCCCCGGTTGCTCCGCATTCCCTCTGGTCAGAGACATTTACTTGTTTGGGCCAACAAGCAACCTTCAATTAAAAAAGAAGACGACAATAAAAATATATATTCTAATTGGCATATAATTCACATATCCTTTAGGTCAGTAGTTTATCCATATTTTTGAAAGTTGTGCAATCATCATTACAGTTTACTTATAGAACATTTTTTTCTTCCATGTACTCATTATGATTAGTTTCTCACCACCACTCCCTCCAACATCTCCTGCCATAACTTCAAGAAAGTATTGATCCCATTACTGTGTCTATAGATCCACTGTGTCTATAGATCCACCTATCCTGCGTTTCATATAGAGAAAGCCATACAAAACCAAAAAGCAAACAGCAACGACAACACCTTAATAAACAAGACAAAACAGAAAACATCACTTTATAAGATAACAGAAAACAATAAAAATTAGAACAAATATATAATAGAAATTTTCAAAAGACATGTGGACGGGACAGACTAAAGCAATATAATGAAAGGTGCAAAGGCCTACAAATTAGAAAACCCAAAAAAGAAGAACACAACCAGCTTATCTCAAGCAGAAATAACTGAAGAAAAACATCAAACCTCATGTTGCAACATTTTGCCCACAGAATTGCAGTTTTAAAAGATTCTATGGGCAAGCTAATTGATGATGCAGGAAGCACCCAACACAGTTGGAGAGAATCCCAAAAGAACTGGCCTACATTTAACCATTTCCAGAGGGAGCATCTGTTCAAAGCTGAGGGGAAAATCCTACTGACAAGTGGAACTGATAGCATTAGCAAAAAAGCAAAACTTTAAGAATTAGTAGAATGGTCATTGAAATGTTTCAAATACTAAAATTTTCTTTTGGTACTCTCAAAATCTTTATTTCAATCTCTATGAGTTTCTGTTTTTTCACTTCTCTTAGTTATTGCTACTTCATTTTACTTGGCTTAAAATTTTGTCACTTTGAAAATTTGGTTCTACCATAACAACTAAGTTTGAGTAATAAATAAAATATTTTAAACAGGTAAAATTTACTAAACATCATTTACATTGAATTTTGAGAAATTAGTAAATAAAATTAATTTCTATTTCCAGCATATAATTTTATTTTTAGATTTTGTTTTTTTAGATGTTCAAAAGAAAGTGTTTGCAACACAGAAATAATTCATTGCTTTGATTCACTTTGTGCAGAATCAGATATGTCATGCTGTACATGATTATAGTTTTTTGCACATAATTTACATATCATATACTTCAACAGTTAAATCATATTAAGGAGATTTGTACAATCATTACCATATCAATTTTAGAACATTCCTGCCTATGGTTAAATCACCTTTAAAATGAGTTGTGTAATCAGTTAGTTCTAGTACCCCTTCCTCACTCCTGTGCCTTCATTTTCCACTCCCCAAGCTCCCCTTCCATCCCTATCACTCACTCACCACCCATATTTGCCCTCTCAACCCCTGTATTAGTTATTATCACTGTGAATCCATTCCTCTTATGGGTCACAAACTTGGAAATCCAACAGAAGTTGTAAAAACAAAATTCAAACTTAGGCGATAAGGATTAAAAAATAGCAATATAAAACCGCAAACTACAAATAGTGAATAAATAAGAGAAGACCTTCATCTACATACTAAAAGCCAGGGGAGAAGTTTGTCATGGAATAAGTAAGCACACACCAACTCAGATTGGATCTGTAGGGAAGTCATCTGACCAAGTATGGAGTTTAATCCAGTTTAATCGAGCATAATTACAGAGGTTTCTGGTTACTGAGGACCCTTGACTTTGGCTAGAGAAAATCTGCCAGTGCCTCGGCCTGACTAGATACTTTGCAGATGGCTTTGGGACTTCCATTGTCCTCCATAACATTCTACAAATTGGGTTTTTAATATTTTAGCTCTGATACTTTTCACCATATTCACATTTTGTAATTGTCATCTATGGATCACACAAGGTATAGTGTGCTTATTTTATGTGAACTTAGTTGATTCTAAAATGTGAACATCTAAAATGTGAACTTGCTTAGATGACTGCTTGTCTGAATACAAACCTTTAAGACCCCAGTCGCTATTCCAGTTGATAGCTGGGCACAATCCTACTTTCTTTACCACACTTTGCTGTAGCACCCTTATCTTTTGTGATCATTTAATGAAGGTGAATATCAGTCAGGGCTGTGCTATCAGAACTGAGTGTTTTTGAATTGGGACTAGAATGAAGTAGGAACCCAGCCTCCACCTGCTTTTTCATGAGATTTGCACACCTTAGGTTTTCTTTGGCTGTTGTAATATGACAAAATCTCAACCCTACCATATCAACTGTATCAGCAGCAGCCATAAGCCAACCAGCAACCAAACAACCAGAACATACGCCCCCGAAGAAAAAAGAAAAAGAAAGAAAAAAAAACAAAACCAAAATCACATAAAAGCAAGCTACAAGCAGGAAAGCAAAAACTCATAGAAACAAAGAAATACAGCTTTGTTAAGCACTCCCACCCCCAGAGTCTATGTCAAATGCTCTATTATCATCATTAATTTTTCCAATGACCCAGCACGCAAAACACTGTCAGTATGAGGAGTCTATGTGAGTAGTTTCTCCTTGAGCTGTGAGCCAAGTTTTTGTCCTACATTGTTTGGACTCTGTTGCCCTAAGCATGAGGTTGATGCCAATGGGGGTCTTGCTTAGCCAACTCTCCCAAGTGTAGAGTCCTGTGCAATGGATCCCTACCTATTGAATCACTGTAAGGTGGGCACTATAGGTATGGAGGCATGATAGGTATGGTGATCCTGGGTCCCCTTCCAACGAACACTCATCTTGCAGGGGGCGATGGGGAGGGGTTGTTCCCTCAAGTCCAATGACTACCACTTCCATAATCTGGTGCATAGTCCATGGTGTGGTTCACTGAAAGTTGGGTAGAAATGAATTTGTAGTGTCCACCCAGGTACCTTAAAATCTGTCCCATTGTCCCCCTAGTTTCCGTCTTAGCATATTTTCCCACTATGTGGATAGTTATCCCCAGTCACCCACCATACGCCTCAACAGAACTGCCAGCATAGTCCCCACAATGCAGGTGGTTTCCTCTCATGGTCTTGGCTTGAATTTCTGGAAAGTTTCTTCCATTTTTTGGAGGGCCCAATGTTTGGAGGGCCTAATCTTGTAACAAAGTTTTACAGACTCAAGTGGATGGTCGTGTCCCAACCCCCCTTGCAATACTCTTATAGCTAATCAGTCCAAAATGAAAGGGATATTATAATTGTCATATGAAAATATTTAATGGTATCAATTTCAGTTAGTTCCCTGAATTTTATTTTTCTTGTGTCTTTTCTGCATGGCATCTCTGGGTCTTTGATCTGAACTGGTGCTCCTGGTTTGTTAATGCCTACGTATGTTTGGAGCCTTAGTAGAATATGTGTTAAGTTGCTAACCTCCAGGTAGCAGATTGAAACCATCCCAATTGCTTCTCAGGGGGAAAGATGAAGCTTTTTACTCCAGGAAAAAGTTGCAGTCTTGGAAACCCTGTCTTAGTGGGTCATCATGACGAAGAATGGACAGAGTGAGAGCCAATTTGGTTAGTTTGGAAAACATGCTTTTCTTGTCTACTGCGTAATTCATTCCTGGGTGTGAAGAAGGTGACTGTATTGTGCAGAATACCTGTTTTCTTTCTGTCCATCTCTAATTACTGCAAGTGAGGTAATGGAATTCTTCAAGTGACATTTTTAGGTCAAAATGTAAAGGTCATTATTATATAGGGTTTTGAAGGGAAATTCGTGATGATTTAAAATAGCAATAAAATGTAGAAGCATTTGGTGACCCTGTCTCATCTAGCA